>CAVNYN010253998.1:0-33317 GCA_963692815.1 Nyctanthes arbor-tristis | reverse complement strand
GTGACACCGGACTTGCCACCGCGCACTAGACGAAGCTACATATAGTCCCATTGCACCCTCTGATCACATGCTTCCACTATAGCTCTGATCGTTAGATGTGTCTAGCCGTCTGAAAGCTCTCATTGCCAGAGTTCTAGAACTGGTCTTAGATCACTGTAACTTTTCCGGATTGTAAAGTTATGGTCAAACAAAGGTTGTGTGTTTTTCTCTTCTGCGCGTACACTATAGTCTCCCGCTTTTCACCTTCTTCGGTTGATTTCTTGCACCCGAATTATCACTGAGGCTCTAATATCATTCTAGAGGTTTGGTCATCACAGTAAGGTGTCTGGCAAACTTTTTCCCTCCAATTGTCTAGCATTGTAAGATAATTGCTAATGTCACTGGGTTTTTTTTTTTAATTCATTTCCTATTTTTTTCCATTGATATCATATTATTTCCACTAAAGTTGAGCGAATTTATGGCATATTTTAAAGAATAATTTTAAACCTATTCATTGGAACAAATGGATGATCTGCCATTGAAGAATAATTCTAAACATTTTCTTAGTCCTTTAATATTCTTACATTGTTGCAAATTTTAAAAAAAATGGGTCTATGTACTGTAAAAATATTCTACCATTGCTGCAAATTTGGAAATTTGGCTTTATGTATTGGAAATATATTGTTTTATATGTCATGTCAAATAAAGGAATTTATAAATCATTTTATGTCTGACTTCACTTATTGACAAGATATCAAGACTTGGGAAATAAACAAGTACAAATACTCAATTCTTAATTGATTTCATGTTGCTATTCATATAATTTTTACATGATTCACATCTATTTCAAGTTCAGATTAAAGATATATATATATATATATATGTCCGTTTGTCTTTCTTTTTCTGTATGTAAACTTACTCACTAATAGAATTGCATATTGGTAGACAATTCTGTGTATTTCGTTGTCATAAATTTATCCCCAAAAAAAAATGTTCGTGGAAAAGTGTTAGGGTTGTCCATGTTTTAAGTTCCTAAGATCGGAAGAGCGTCGTGTGAAAGGGCAAACAATTTATTTTAATTATGATATATCATTATTAAACAAAGCACTTTTTCTATATAGTCAGGCTCCGTATATGAAGCCCGACTGTCAATAGAAAACAACCATGTTCTATTGACAGCATGGCTTCATATACGGGGCCTGATCTAACCTCATCAAAATCAAGTTAAACAAAGTCCATTTGAGTCACTATTTCAAGTATGACTTTTTTTTCCTTTCTTTTTCTTTCTTTCCTTCTTTTTTTTTTTAAAGGTATTTTTCCATTATTGTCAATTTATATTATATTGTTAGAAATACATGGTTTAGAGGGCCAACTATCGAACATCTTTACTCTCATTGAAATTTTCTATTGATATTATTACCGTACAATGCACAAGTAATAATTCTAGTTACAATGAAAGGCAAGAAATCAAGAATAGTATAGAAGTGAAACAAAACGGAATAAAAACTCCTATTATTTCTTCACATCTGGCCGCCCCCCTGCGGTGTGGGTAGACCATGAAGGTCAAGGCTCAAGTACTACAAGATAACACAACAAGAGCTAATTTCTTGATTTTCACACACCACACCCCTGTAGATGAAATAGGGTCATGTTTTTATAGTACAATCACTGTGGGCCATCGAGCATACGCTCTAAAGCCTATTTCCTCTAGATGGTCCACTATGTCATTTGTGATCTAGTCCCATTGAACTTGTGGAGCGCATATAATATAATTCAGTTCAAGGCTCGCATCTTGTAAATGACAGCATATCTGAATTATTCCATATCCTCGCCTCGGATTTATTAGGTATCACAAAATACCTAACCATATGCATTTGAGAAGTTAGGTTAGGTGGACTCTTCTTTGTAAGAATAATATTATTTGAACAAAAAAGTGGAGAATTTTTTTAACAAAACATATATTTGGCCCCATATAATTATTATTAATCTACAAGTTGTGTAATATATTGAAAAACAAAGTCCTACACGAAAGAGTAAAGGACGAAGAGGAAGAGAAGGGAATCTGCTTGTTCATTCCATTGATGAAGTTCACAATTTATTGTACATGATACATGAGACTTATTCTACTTTATGTTGTCTTCTCGAGTAATATCGTGTGTGATCCTTGAAAAAAATGACTGGATATTGGTTTGGCAAGGTTGAGGGGCATCCACATAAATTTAACGATTTGCGCGTGTTTGCAAACTTATTTTAATGAGTTTTAATGAGAAATAATAGAGAGAATGAGTGGAATTGAATGATAGAGATTTGTGCAGTATATGTGAGTCCCATAAAATATGTGGATATAATTAATTTGACTAATTTTTATTTTAAAATAATATTATTTTGCAAACAAATACATATATTAAACTATTTATTATTATTATCTATATATTAATTAAATGAAACGAGCTGCGGTAACTTTGTACCACAGTTTTCACACCCAAAAATCTGTTAGTAGGGTCTTTTTAGATATTTTGTTTCATATTGCAGTTTTTTTAAATTTTTTTATTCAATTTTACTTTATCCATTCATTATTTTGAAATAAGAGCCATTATTAAATTTAATAACTATAGATAATTATCATCATTTTATTGTCTAAATTATAGATAAATTTGATTATCCAATTGTCTAATATATCTTGACATTTGTAATTTGTAATTAATAAAAATTAAACATATATATAGTTAGCTTAAATTAATTGAAAATTATAACTGTAATTTTTTCTTAATTTTTTATATTATAAATGAATATTAATAATTACAACTATTTTATATATCATTACTTTCATGTATTTATTAATTTATATAATCTTTATGTTATTTGACTTTATTGGTTTCGAATAAAAAATATTTTTACAGTACACATAACCGCCAAACTAGCAATTATTTCGTATAAAGTCATTTATCAAAATTAGTGTAAAAAATAAAATGACATTTATTTGATTTAACGGTAAAAATCGGGTTAAAATTTGTTGTAAACTATAATTACCTTAAGATGACAAGAAAAAAATTACATTATTATCTGATTGACGTTAAAAATTAATTATTCTCCATTGGGCAATGTAACATTTTAAAATTTTACCATGCCAAAAAAAAAAAACTTATAAAATTTCATATTATTTATTTTTTTAAAATAATTTGATATATATTCTTCCCGTGTAATACACGGGTGAGTATCTAGCTATTATTATTATTATTATTATTATTATTATTATTATTATTATTATTATTATTATTATTATTATTATTATTATTATACACAAGGGTAGACAGGAGAGGGGAGGGAACTTAGATGAAGGATATGTGTGATTCGAAAAATATCGTACTAAAAAATTTGAGTATCCAGTTAATATAATACACTTCGAACCACATATATTTAACTACTATTATGTATTGATAAATTTATAATAACTTCATGATAAGGAAAAATAAATAAATAAATAAATGAAATAAAGTGGTGCATTTAAGAAAGAGTAGAACTTTGAGCATGTATAAGATTTTTATACAAATGTATCATGAATTCTCGAGGCATTCTATTCGAATTTCTATTCTATGAATTTGACATGTTAGGAGTACAACAGATGTTCCGTTAATTTTTTTTTTCAATAATATGCTAAATTACATCGCATTTATAGAATCGATTCGAGATTGTAATAATAATTTAGTAATCTCTTTATTCTCTCTTTTTAACTCATCTATCTACAATTAATTAATAAAGGTAATTTCTATATATATATATATATTTCTAATGGATAAAGAATATATCTAAATGAATTGAAATTAATTTTCTAGTAACTGCATAGACAATCATATGAATTATGCTGCTGCATATATGTAAGTTAAGTTACGTGTCATATATGTAGAATCAAATCACAATATTAATGTTGTATACTTATTAGAAAATTTTCACGGCAGAATTTGTTTATATATATAATAACAAGCAGTTGAACATGTAAATCCACAAGACAACTAACAACGGATTCAAGCATTGATGCGCACACATTCAATTCAAAAGGAACAAAATTCCATTGCCTATCTTTCCGCCATTTGTATGTCTTTTTTTTCATTAAATCCTCCATTTATTAAATCCAGTTCATTCCCAACCACAATAATAATAATAATAATAATAATAATAATAATAATAATAATAATAATAATAATAATAATAATAATAATAATAATAATAATACTTATTTCAATTTTAACTCCAAAATAAATACAAAATGGCATCCCCCTCACGCTCCACGACATCGTTTTCGGTCCTCTCTCAGACCCACCCCCCTTCTTTCTCCCTCTACAGGTTCTCTCTCTACTGTTTTCTCTATCTAAAGCCAACCCATCACCGGATCTATCTGGCCTCCCCTCCCAAAGTTAAAACCTCCCCGTTTTCTCTACGGTTCGATCTCTCCCTCTCTCACGCGCTAAACCTTTCTATCTCTCTCTCTCTACAATCCGCCATTGTTATTGCAGAAAACCCTAAGGTGTGAGGCTTAGGACCCGCCCAGCGCTGGCCCGACCCGCACGAGTGGGAGCTGGTTCGGGCAACGTGACTGGGTGCATTATCCATGGGAAAAGAACGATGAGCAAAGCTGGAGAACGAGAAGAAGACGACGAAGAGTGTTTTCACGATTCCCTTGACCGTTTGCTTTCTTCATCCAATACTTCCTGCTCCTGCTCCTGCTCCTGCTCCCCCGCCCCCTCCAATTCGGATTCCGAAGACGATCAGGACTCGAATGTCAGCTTCATTGCCTCTCCTGACATCAATGCCGTCAGAACCGACCCGGTTCCCAGATTCCCCACGGGGGTGTTCCATAACTATGACGTTTGGATCTCCCAACCCTCCTCCGTCGAGGAACGGCGTCTCCGGCTTCTGCGTCAAATGGGCCTCACCGGTGACCCCTCCCTCCCCCGCCAACGCCCTTCGGCTTCACCCACCGTGCGAGTGGATTCCTTTAACCATTCCAACCCTTCTGATCACTTGAAAAACACTGGTGAGACATTTTCTTACATTGACAATGATAAAAACAATTCCAAGACACCTAGTAATAGTGATGCCATTAATAAGATTGATTGTGATGCTGAAGATAAAAATAGGGTATCTGGGATGGTTCGATCAAAATCCGACGGGGATCGCAGCTCGCATTCTGAAATTCGTTTCATTAATTCGAGCTCTAATGAGGGCACTTGTGGGATTGGTATATCTGTAAATAATGATTATGGGGGCCATAGACAAAGCTGGCGTGACAATTTCAAGAAATCAAGAAGCCATAATAATTTGCCAGTGACCAGTGTGGTTTCCCCAAATAAGCCTCCAAAAGGTAAGGTTAGAGCAGATTCCTTGCGGAATGGAAGCTTTAACGATTCATTAGGGAATGGAGAGGCAGATGGGGTGGTGGAGTATAATCGGGCAGATGATGTTAATGCGGTATGGATGATAAAGAATCTGGATAATGGAAAGGAGTTTGTGGTGAATGAGCTGAGGGAGGATGGGATGTGGAAAAAGATTAAGGAAGTGGACACTGGGAGGCAGTTGACCATGGAAGAGTTCTCCTCTGAGATGTGTGTTGGCACTTCTCCCATTGTGCAGGAGTTAATGAGGAGACAAAACGTAGAGGATGGGAACAAGGACACCCTGGCTGCAAATGCAAATGGGGGAGGATCTAAGTTGAAGAAAAGAGGGAGTTGGTTGAAGAGTGTAAAGAATGTAGCAAGTTCTGTAACAGGGCACAAAGAGAGGCGTAGTAGTGATGAGAGGGATACATCATCTGAGAAGGGTGGGAGGAGATCGAGCTCTGCCACAGATGACAGCCAGGATATTTCTTTTCATGGGCCTGAAAGAATCAGGGTCCGACAATATGGCAAGTCTTTTAAAGAGCTTACTGCAGTATACAAGAGCCAGGAGATACAAGCGCACAGTGGGTCAATTTGGACTATTAAGTTCAGTTTGGATGGAAAATATCTTGCAAGTGCTGGTGAGGACTGCGTGATTCACGTCTGGCAGGTCTCAGAATCAGAGAGGAAGGGTGAAGATGGCAATTTTAATCTTCTGTTTCTGGCTAATGGATCACCTGACCCTTCTTCAATGTCACCGAATTTGGACAGCAGCTCGGAGAAGAAAAGAAGAGGGAGATCATCTATAAGCAGAAAATCTGCGAGCTTTGAACAGATTTTGGTGCCAGAGACTACATTTGCCCTTATGGAGAAGCCCATCTGTTCATTTCTGGGACATCTGGATGATGTGTTGAACCTCTCATGGTCTAAGTCTCAGGTTAGTTTTCGAATTCCTCGAGATCTTCTATTCTGACATTCCATCAATTTGAGGAAGAAGTTTTGGGTTCCTTTTATTCTGTTTTTTGTTGAAAATTGAATTACTAGTCTGTCATTCAGATATTGGAGTAATCAATATCTTGGCTCTAAAAAGAGCCAGTTCGTGCAATGCAGAACAATTTCATGTAAACATGTTTTTCTCTCTGTATTTAGGGGACGGCATACGGTGTATCTTTCATGACTTCTTTGGATTATCAGCAAGATTATGCTAGCTTTACTGAATATAAGCACTAATATCAAGGAATGAGTGCAGTTCAGTTTGTTATCCAATTAAATAAGCAATTTTGTATAGGGTTAATTTCACAAATCGTCCCTAACCTTTGAGTTAAGAATCGGCTGGGTCCCTAACTTTTTTTTTGACCTCCTGGGTCCCCAACCTTTCATAAATTCGCACGATAGGCTCTTTTTGTTACTGTTCGGCTAATTTTTCAACAAAAAAAATTACTGTTATACTCCTTAACTTTTTAATTTTTTTAATTTAAAAAAAGGTTTAAAAATAATAAAAAAATAAAAATAAAAAGAAAAACCCAACCCACCCACCCCCTACCCCCTAACCCACCCACCATCCCCACCCACTCCCAAGATTGGCCGCCGGAAATCGCCGGACGTTTCCGGCGGCCAAAAAAGGGGGGTGAATCCCCCTTCCCTTGCTGCCATCCAAAGTGCTGTCAAAAATGGCAGCACAAATGCTGCCATTTCTGGCAGTAAATTGGGGGGCATTCACCCTCCCCTTTTTGGCCGCGGAAACGGCAACAAAATGCTACCGTTTCAGGCGCCCACCCCCCTCCCAAAAAAAAAAATAAATAAATAAAAAGAAAAAAATTGCTGCTGGAAGTGGCCGCAAATAGGGGGGTTGCCCCCCCCCCCTTTTGGTCGCTGGAAACGGCAGCATTCCGCCCCCGTGCCGTTTCCTGCGTCCAATCTTGGGAATAATGTTAAGGGGTATAACGGTCATTTTGTTGAAAAATTAACGGAATAGTGACAAAAAGGACTTATCGTGCGAATTTATGAAAGGTTGGGGACCCAGCCGATTTATAAACGATTTGTGAAATTAACCCCCTTATTGGTAAGCAAATAATGAAATAGGCAATAGGTTTTGACATGGAGCACTAATGAGGGCTTGTTTTTCTATGATTCTTTTCTTTAAAAAAGTTGGTCAACAAGTCAATCTTCAATACCAACTACAAATTCTTCATAAAAAAAATTTCACATATCCTTATAATTTATCTCTACTTCTCCACCACACATTTCAAAAAAGAGGAAAAAGAAATTAGGTACCAAGAACAAGCTTTGAATCAATTGAGCCGTTATAGTCGGACGGTTTTTGGGATTTATTTTGGTATCTGTTATTATTATTATTATTATTATTATTATTATTATTATTCTGATATCCGTTATTATATACTTATTTTCTTGAAACTACAATGAAAACATGATCTTTTTGCTTTTGTTGTTCTCTCATTCTTTGAACTAGCCTAAAGGGATACATTCTGATTGTCGGTATCTTTTATAATTTTCATTTATTTGCCTTGACAATGTCATATGAATCAATTGTCCGAAAATAAATGCTTATGAACTTTTTAGTTATGAGCATTTTTGTGTGCTTTTTCTTCATGGGCTCGGTCATGTATTATTCAGTCAGAGAACTTGCTTCCAAGAATTTATTTATAGGGTACCATGGAAAAAGTATGATATGAGCTTCTATATTAGTATTTTGCATTTGATTTAGTTACTAAATATCCCTCATAAAGGTTTTAAGTCTATTGGTTTGAGTAGAAAGATAATGCTTTAACTTTGAGATGTTAGTCTATTGCAATTTAGATTGGCATGGTTTAATGAGCAGAAATCGTATTGGAGAAGCTAAAACATGACATAAAATGTATGGTGGAGATTTAATAGATGTTTGAAATGTGTGGTTGTAATTGATTAGTTGTCAAATCAGTGGTGGAGAATTACAATGAGAATCAAACACCCCTTAAGTATAAGTTTCTTGTTTTGCTTGGAATCTATAACCAGGAGAAAAATTAAAAAGAAAAAACAGCAGGCCATGACCATGTTTTGTGGTTAATATGTTTTTTAAGTAGAAAATTTAGTTCTTTGAAAGTATTTCTGCTGTTACTATCAGAATTAAAAACTTATTTCCATTTTGATCAATAAGAATAGTATTTATGTTACAGCTTACTTATTTGTTGACCTTTTAAGCGTGGCAAACATGGCACCATAAATCAGAAACCTGATTCTATTTTACATGAGAACTTTAGGGCCCATATGGAAATGATTTTTGGAGAATTGATTTTGTGAAAAGTGATTTGTTTGGGAGAATGCGTGGTTGGAAAGTAAATAAAAATTACGAATTTACGTGAAAAGTTTATTTTAATGGGTAAATGTGTTGTTGAAAATGAGTTTGAGTGAGAATTGATTTTGAGAAATCATTTCCATATTTGAGTGAGAATTGATTTTGAAAAATCATTTCCATACAGGCCCTTGGTCAAATTTTTGTTTGATGCTGTAACAAAATTATGTATTGAACAAAACAGAAAAACTCATTTGACATGACGAAAAGAGTTGTGACAATTTCGTTATAATAGACGTTTAAGTTTTTCCTTGTAGAATTAGAGAGAAGAAACTGAAGTCTGTGCTTAACTCATGGTTTGATGTTAAGTAGTGTCTGATAAGCATGTATAAAGTTTATTTCCCTGTTGAAACGTTTGCATGTTTTTTCATTCCCCTTGGCTCTTTTTTGTCTTATGGAATATTGAAGATATAATCATCAGTAAGTCAACCAGAAAACTAGTTTCTCCATGCATGAGTTCTAATGGTTTTAGTAACGAACAATAATTTTCCATAATCCTGAGGAAAATAAATGATTTGGTTGATCTTTTACTCATTTATTCAATATTATTTAATACCCACTGTTGCTGTATTTGTAACATATTAGGCACCACACCTCTTATTTGTCAACGGACAAGCTGTAAATGCAAAGGCTTCCCTTGTTGACAATCTTACTGCAATAAATATGAGCATGATGTCCTATAAGAAATCACTTTCCGCCTCTTCATGTAGCCCTTCAACAAATTGATTGTTGCATTTAAGTTGAGCACTTGCAAAGTTTTAGGCCTTGTTTAGGATAATTTATTAGCTAGTTTATTCTAAATTTGATAGACATGATTGGTTGGTAGATTAGATTTGTTGATAAAAAGTATGTTTAACCAACATTCATAATTTCATTTTACAGAAACATGTTCTAAGCTAAGAAATCTCATTTATGGCTTTTTTGTCTCGTCAGCAATTGCTCTCTTCTTCTATGGACAAAACGGTGCGGCTCTGGGACTTATCAAGCAAGTCCTGTTTGAAGATTTTTTCGCATAGTGACTACGGTAATTATCTATATTCCATATTACTATAGTTGAAATTTTTTGTTCTTAATGTTATATACCTGTATGCCTAAACTTTCTACCTTGAATCTTTTCAGTTTTCATATTACCTGGATTCCGTATTGCTTGAATCTTTTTAGCTCTTATGCCATAAAAGTTGTTGGTTGCCGCCAAAACTTTAATATTCAGAAATTAAAGGTCGAGGGTGGGATAGGTTGATGGATTTTTCTTGGAATTTGGAAATGTCCTTGTAAACAAATCAACACACAGCTGGAATGCTCCTTAGATATGTCAGTTCCTGTGCTTGTGGAACTGAACAAGAAATTGGAATCTGTTGTAAGCAAAGCACAATAAAGGATAGAGGAAGGAGTTTCAAAGGCATTTGGGAATGGTGAAGGAGACCAGAGAAGATAAACTAGCTGCTATTGTTCCAGTCAGATCCTATAAAAATTTTGTTCACTGAGTATATTATATGATCTTGGTATAGCTACCGTTATTATGTGGTTAAACAAGAAGCTGGACCAGTCTCAATACGAGAAGCTGGTTTACAGGGTTATCTTGTGGGATCAGGTTCTGTTTCCTTGAGATGGTGTCAGTGTCTCACTGCGGGATTGAACTAGATCTTTACAGATAGGGTTACTATTGGGATTTTCGTGCTTATGAATTGTTCGAATGCTTCTTTGCAAATTGTCATTTTATCTGTTTACACTTCTGTTACTTTATGCTTTCTAGTAATCTTCCTTCTGTATCTTTCAGAATTCCCATTCTTCCATGTATATATCAGCTCGCCTCTATCTGGTTATATAATATGGCACAATCTTTTTGGTACATTACTATTCTTTTCGAATGGATATAATGAAATCTTCATTAATTGACTGATTATGATGTCTTCTGGATTTCCCTGGATGCAGTAACATGTATCCAGTTTAATCCTGTTGATGACAGATACTTCATCAGTGGATCTCTGGATGGCAAGGTGCGCATATGGAGCATTCCTGACCGCCAGGTTGTTGATTGGAATGATCTGCATGAAATGGTTACTGCAGCTTGCTATACACCGGATGGCCAGGTTTGGTATATGTAACTATTTGTAGATATACTGCTGGATTTATTTTCTCTCTAGAGCACAAATGCTTTTCTTATGCACATGTTTCAGTTATTAAAGATGTTGATTTTGAAGGGTGCACTGGTTGGCTCGTACAAGGGAAGTTGCCGCTTGTACAACACAACGGGTATGATGATAATAAGGCTTTATGTTAATTATCATGAGAAAGAGAAACATTTTGTTCAATGGTGAACATTTTACTTATGTGATTACTTGTTTCCAGAGAATAAATTGCAGCAGAAAAGTCAGATCAATCTGGAAAATAAGAAGAAGAAATCTCATCACAAAAAAATTACTGGTTTCCAGGTAACTAATTCCATGGATATTCTGCACTGCATCTGGATGGACTTTTATTTTCAAAACATAATAGCTTCTTAGCCATGAATGAAATTTTTCTATCTTTGAGAAATAAAATGCTTGATGTTCTTCTAGTCTTATGATTACTGAAACTTCTTCTGGGAACAGTTTGCTCCAGGAAGTTCATCAGAAGTGCTCATTACTTCTGCTGATTCACGAATTCGAGTTGTGGATGGTTTTGATCTTGTTCACAAGTTCAAAGGTATGCAATTATGCTTGCAAACTTGCAAGTAATTAAAGCAGAAGAGGATTCTCTAAAATTGAAGTTGGCGTCTATGGTATTGGGAATATATAGAAATGCATGAAAGTTGTAACTTTTGGAACCATTTGAAGTAGCAGTCTGATTTTTTTTATTTTTTTCCTCTCTCTCTCTTCCCCCCCCCCCCTCTCTCTCCCTCCCTCCCCAACTTTGCTCCTCTTAGCAAACACATACTAATTTAAAATTGAAACGGTCAAACAAATCACATCCACTGATCCACATATTCTTTATTTAAGATAATCTCTTTTCTATTTCAAAGTAGAACTAGTTGAAGCTTCCTTTTTGTCTTTCTAACCCCACCCTCAGCAGGGGAGGGGACGGGTTGTTCTAAATGCAAAAGGTAATCCTCACAGGAAATACTGTGTAGTCTTAGCATGGGATTAAGATGCATGTGTCACAAGTGTCTCAGTTTCTGTAGCATGTTACTTTGAAGGATGAGGAATCTGTCTTCCGAAGAAAAAGAAGAGTGTGCTGATGATAAAGCACATTTCAGCTTCAATTCCTTCTATTAGTAAACCGTGGTTTCTTTTCCCATTCATTGAATCTTCTAAAAATGCTCATCTTTTTCTATCCAGCCCAGTATCTGAGTATGATCTTCATGTCAGAGTCATTTTCATCTAGGCCTGCATTCCACTATGCAATTTGGCGGTACAGGATGTGAAACTTATCCGGCTCTGATCTAAATTATCAGTTTCTCCGGGACCTCTTTTCCTGAGATCTTATTCAAGTTTGGATATGGCACGGGTTTGTTGTTGTGGTGGTGTAATTCCTAATACATATTATCAATATTCATTGAAACCTGAAAATGTTATCTTGTTGCTGCAGTTAAGCTTCAATTTTCTTTTCTATTATTTTGGGCAAGAGCTCCAATAATTTTTTTCTTTTCTTTTTCCCTACAGTAATGCTTTTAGGAATAAAATTATCATTATTTGAATTTTTTTTTTCTTGGAAGAGTGGATCTGATTTTTATTTATGTATCACGTGGTAGTAGCAGAGAGCTTTATGGAAACTCTTAAGATACCTTTCCTGAGAAATCTATTTACTTCCCTGAACAATTATTTGGCTTGTGAATGGAAGCTAATGAACCATTGAATTTGATATACACTTTAGCCTTGGGACTTTAGAAATGATTTCTTAATTGATTGGGAAAAGACTTAAATACTTGGGCATGGAAATATCTGCTGTTGTATTTAAGGGTGAGTGTTGGGTTTATACTGGTGGCCAGCAGGGTTTGTACTGGTTATAGAATTTGGCTAGAGTTAGTCTTGAATTTTGTGGTGAAGCGTGTTAATAAATATTTAGAAACTAATTTCATGGACGTTAGAATAACAGAATTTTCCATTTTCTTTTCCTATGACAGGGTTTCATAACACAAACAGCCAAATCTCAGCCTCCATTACATCTAATGGAAGATATGTGATATGTGCCAGTGATGATTCTTCTGTTTATGTCTGGAGGCATGAACTTGAATCACGGCCAAATAGAAACAAAAGTGTCACAGTCACCCATTCTTATGAGCATTTTCACTGTCAAGATGTATCAGTGGCAATCCCATGGCCTGGTATTTCTGATACATGGGAACTTCAGGATACTTGTTCTGGAGGACAGAAAGGTCATTTTGACGAGGTTTCAACAGATAATCATCCACCCACACCCGTAGAAGAGACTGATGGTAATGAAATTTCCCAAATAGGGTCTCGGTTCACTGGTAGTCCACTTAATGGGACCATTTCTAGTGCTACAAACAGCTGCCTCTTTGATAGAATAGCAACATGGCCAGAGGAAAAACTTCATTCAGCTTGTAAGAACCGCAGTCTTCGTGTTAGTGTGGACTTCTCCAATGGGCTTATTCAAAATCATTCTGCCTGGGGTATGGTCATTGTAACTGCAGGCCTTAGAGGGGAAATCAGGACTTTCCAGAATTTTGGATTGCCAGTTCGGGTTTAGGGGCCGAGATTTGTGAAATCTGTACAGATATCCGGTGAGATTTGTAACATAATTGAGTTTATCTTTGTTTCTCATGCTTGTGCCAGGTTAGACTTGGGACTCAGATTAGGAGCCTTTCTGACTTGGCATTGCAAAAAGGGGTAGATTTCTCAGGATTGGAAAGGACCCAACAAAAAGAGGGGAAAAAAATGAAAAAGAAAAAAGTAAAGGATGTGTTGCGTATCTGGATACGAAACCGATTGATTTTCTTTAATCGGCAATTGTAGAGTTACAAGCATATGATATGATAATGGAAACAAAATTCTTTAGCCATTCATTTAATTTTATTCTTCTGTCAGTGTATACGTAAATCTGGGCAATGTGTTGTACCACTTTCTGTAGTAGGTTGGCATTTCAAGTTGATGTCTCAACGCTCTAGGTTGTGATTAATTACCAGAAATGTTTTATCAGAATCTGTCAAAGAATGTGTTATTGAAATCTGTCTTCCCTTCGGCAGTTTCTAGATTTTGCTTTCTACTTATAGTCAATAAAATCTGGTGTGACAAACAGTGATGTGACATATTATTAGTGCGTCACCAGACCCTCTTCAAGCCAAATTAGCAGTTGGTATTATGTTATATTATCTGTTTGGTGACATAACGGTACTAGACATTTTGTGCTTGAATGTTTTCAAGGTAAAAGGTGCATTATTAGGATTCATCACTTTTCTCAACTTCAATTTTTTTTCCCTCAATACATCTTTACACATTCACCCACTCGTGCCTAAAACTCATGTCAATGAAATCAATGCCCCATCTTGGAAGCATGTTGGGAGTGAAGATTGTCTGCAACTTGTTGCAAAGAACTAGAGAGTCATGCAATACCCTCACCTCATATTATCCTATACAAACTTTACATCCCTGCCCAAGCCCCTATTTTGCTTTGAGGAATGAACCTAAATCTCCATTTCTAACCCCATTCCCCAGTTGGCTTTATATGAAAAAAATGCATCATAGAGGAAATCCCAACCATGAAATCTTATTGGTTCCTTGGAGTTGAAGTGGCATATACTTCCAGAAAAAATTATCTTATCCTTCCTGTAGTTTTCATAAGCTAAAGTGCAGTCCATTTTGCCAAATATCTGCCAACTTCCTCGTATGTATATACCACGCTACAAGCTTTGGACGCTCCAGGCTAATCAGAGTACCCTATCTAGTTGATTTCACTATCAGTTTCGGTACTTCTAAAGAAAACCCGACAGATGTTCATCAATGGAGACATGCTACTCATATGCTTCCGTCAGCGTTCTCCATCCAAAAAGTGGTTCTCTTTCTAATCTTCTGCTGCCATTGATACTTTTTACCTTCATTGAATAGAGTCCGCTTGAATTCTTGACCGTATATTGTGCTTTCTGCAGGGAAAAGCCAGAGCATCAGTTAAGGATTCAAGCCTTTTAGGAGTTTCCCTTGTAGACTATGCCAGAACTGACTTTTAGTTCCTTGGTATTGAAGAGCACGGTACATTTGCCATCATTTTATTTTTCTCACATTTGAATGAATTTCCAAATATTCGCAATTGTTTTAAGGACTGACATATTGGAACTTTACAGAGAGAATCCAGTCCAAGAAAATCATCTGGGGCAGTCAGGGCACAGGCAGTTGTTACAAGTACAGCCATCAATTCTGACACTGCTGAAGGGAAGAAAACATTAAGAAAGGGCAATGTAGTTATCACCCGTGCCTCTTCAGGTATGGGTCAAGCTGCAGCTAAAGCTCTGGCTGAAACAGGCAAATGGCATGTAACTATGGCCTGCAGAGACTTCCTCAAGGCTGAAAAAGTAGCTAAGTCGGCTGAGATGGCCAAAGGAAGTTACACTATCATGCATTTGGATCTTGCCTGAGTTGCCTCTCTCAACAGTGTCAGGCAGTTTGTGGATAGCTTCTATAGCCACCGCAATTTTCTTAATTGAAAATTTCTATTTTAAAAGATTTTAAAAGAATTTAAACGTATCGCTATCACCCTAATTCGTTATTTTTAATATTAGTCACAATAAAGATTTACAGGAACATGCGTCGCTCGTCAAGTTTCATTTTAAAGAAAAACCCGAGTTTACAATTAATTGGATTTTTAATTCTGAATTTTAAATATAAGTCCAATTAATTATTAAGGCCGATATCTAATTAAATTCTTTAACTCGGCCCAAATAGTAAAGTCTTATAAATAAATGTTAGACCCGAAATTTCGAGACCAATTTAGTTGTTTTGAAGCCCAAGTTATCTCATATTTATTTTGTGTCCAAACTCTGAGTTTTAATTTGAGCCCATTTGAAGCCCAAACTAGTCTAAGCAAAGCCAAACAAGCCCTGGACTAATTAATTATACCAGATTGACCCAGTTTTGACACACGTTCCAGAATCGGATTTCCTCAAAACAGATACTACTGTTGCCTTACTGAAAACCCCACCGCGATTTTCAGAGGATTTTCAACAACACGAATCTCCCCATGATCCCCACGTCCCTCAAATTATAAATGAGCACAGTGTCGTTCGCATACAATTCACAGCAAGAAACATAAACTGAGATACATTTCCAGCAAACGAATCTCTTTCCCAATTCACAGTTCGAAGTCCCATACACACACAATTCAGAATACGCCTACATTTCAGCAATTTCATTCACCTTTCAAGTACATTCATCCTACAAACGTTTATAGAATTCCAGTGGATACATACAGAAATTTCAAACACACAGACACAATCCATTCAACTGTGTTTCACCATCAAGGTATACACACATACATACACTGGGAATTTCATTTCGCGCACACACACACACACACATATCAGTGGGCAGCCACCGGCTGCTGCCTCCTTCCGAGCCTCTTCGAGTCGAACCGAGGTTCGACGCTGTCATATTAGCTATTGATATCTCCACCACCTCACTGCCATCGTCCCAAATCAGCCAACAAAAACTCAATTAAAAAAAAAAAAAAAAAGAACTCAGAAACAAGGCAGCCGAGTGCCGTGGCCACTTCGCGACCACCACCACCGAGCCACCCTTCTCCTCCAATTGAGAAACCAGAAATCCAAGCCAAGAACCCAAGAACCCATTTTACTTACCAGAAGCGACTACTCGCCGGAAATCGAACCTCCATACCCGAACCTCTCGACCTCCACTGTCCTCGAACCCGCGACCCTATTGCCACCGAACGAATCTAGTCGCGAACCGCAAACCCGTCGCGACCACTGTCGCGAAGCTCGAACCTCAGCCAAGCCTCTCGCGACCACCATCTCCCGGTCGAACCCCATCGCTCGCGAACCGTTGACATGAGTCCCCAAGCGTCGAACCACACCCAGCCGCGTAACCAAACCCACACTCGCCATTGATTTTGAATCCATCTTCGAATTCAGCCACACTCGAAATCGAGCTCCAATCAGCCACACACTCGCCCAGACCCTCTGACTATCTGTTTCGCTCGAACTGGGGCGAAAATCTGAGGAATTAGGGATTTTTGATGTAATCCTATTTGCCTTTCGGTCCCTAAGTTTCATTCTACGTCATTTCACTCCTCATCTCAATTCGAAGCCTTTAGTTAGTCCTTGAGTTTTGTTCTACGTGATTTCAGTCCCTATGGTTCTATTAGTGTTTAAGTTGACTCAACAGTATCATTCTTATCTATTTTAGTCCTCAATGTTTTGAAAAACTCCATTTTAGTGGTTTTGAAAAGTCATATTTTAGCCCAAAACTTTCAAAGTTTATGATTTAACCTTATTCTTTTATTTAGGTTTAAATATTTTCCAAATTCTAACTTTAATTATTTATTTGCCTAGACGATGAGCATAATTTGACGCACGCTTAACTTGCCCTAAAGCTCAAATTCAAAAAAGGAAAGCAATATAAGGTAGATTTTCTTACTAAAGTTGTTTCCAAAATTATATGCGCACGTTTTATGAAAGATATGATGCAATTACATGTTATAGATTTGCGCATGTGCTGTGTGATTTATGGTATGGATATGAAAGTATACGCATAAGTAGCTCACCTTAATCGGGAGCCCACAGACTTAGCTCACCTTAATCGGGAGTCCACATGCCTAGCTTACCTTAATTGGGAGTCAGGCTCCATCGTTTTGGCAAGTTTAAAGACATAATTTGCATGCGTATATGTGTTAAATGGCATAATATGTGTTGCACGTTTTAAAAGTTGTGCGCGGGAATCTATTGAGTGTTTCTTCGAAACACTCACCCCTTTATTTCAAAACATTACGGGTCTTGGAACTGACAATGACTCGACGGGGGATGGCAATTGATAAAGAAAAGGATTTGATGTTTATTTGTTAAAGTTTTCTTTCATTTTAGATAATTATTACAAACATGGTTGTTCTTTTGAAGTTGAATATTTCGGCAATGATTTGAGTATTTGTTATTCTTTTGACGATGGTTACTTTCGTAATGGTTTATGAAATATTCTTATGTTATTTGAATAAAAATAAAAAATTTCCGCACTTATTTATGTAAATGCTTAACTTCCGCGTTTATTAAAGTAAAAGTAAAGAAGTTTAGTAGCGTCTCGAGTACTTAAAACTCGGGGCATTACAGCTTCAAGCAATCAGGTTGCTCTCTCGATGTGCTAGTGTGTAATGCTACTGTTTATCAACCGACTGCCAAACAACCTTGTTTTACAGCTGACGGATTCGAGCTCAGTGTCGGGACTAACCATCTCGGCCACTTTCTTCTGTCAAGATTGCTGCTTGATGAAATGAAGTAGCATGATTATCCTTCAAGGAGATTTATAATAGTCGGTTCAATTACATATAGAGAGATAATTACCAGTTTACAAGATAAGCTCAAAATGTGAAACACTAACTGGTTCATGACCTCATTGCTCATGACCTCATTGCATATACTTTTTCTTCTTGAATGAAAAAATATCTTTTATTCAACTAGACTACATTCTTTGAATAATGGTTATAAACAAGTTTGGCATTGCTTCTCACAGTATATATTTTTCAGGTAATACAAATACATCTGCTGGGAACATTCCTCCAAAGGCCAACCTTGGTGACTTAGGGCTCTTGCGGGAGGACTGAATGAGTTAAATAGCTCATCTATAATTGATGGTGGAGATTTTGGTAGTGCTAAGGCATATAAGAATAGCAAGGTTGCAATATGCTCACTATGCAAGAATTCCATCGTTGTTACCATGAGGATACTGGGATCACATTTACGTCCCTGTACCCTGGCTGTATTGCAACCACGGGCCTGTTTAGAGAGCATATTCCCTTATTCCAACTCTTTTTCCCTCCATTCCAGAAGTACATAACTAATGGCTTCATTTCAGAGGATGAAGCTAGAAAGAGACTTGCCCAGGTATAAAACAACATATGCAAATAGGAACAGAAAAAGGTATAATTCATGTGATCTAAGTTATATAATTATCGTCGACTAATAATTGTTCTCCATACAAGTCGTTAGTGAGCCAAGTCTAACAAAATCAAGAGTCTACTGGAGCTGGAACAATGTCATAGCATCATTTGAGAACCAATTGTCTCCCAAAGCTAGTAATGTAGTGAAAGCCTATAAAACATGGGAGCTCAGTGAGAAACTTGTGGGTTTGGCTTAAACTATATCCTTGTGCATCTTTTGACGAATTATTTTTCCAAGGAAGATAAAGATCCAGCTCCATCTGGCCTATCTTGATTTCTTTTTGTAGTTGGAAAAATGTTTGAGTTGTCAAATTCAAGTAAGAATCTACAATAAAATCACTCAATCTATTTATCTTAGCTAAAGTGCTAAAGTTTTTTTTTATGGATGACACTTGCAGGTAAAATTTGCATAAGAAGTTCAACAAACACAAAAGAGCCGACTTAATTAGGGCTGGGCATCCGATATGGGAACCCGAAAAACCGAGATGACCGACCCAGTTCGGGTCGAGTCGGACCGGGTTAAGTGACTGGTCGAGTCGGACTCGGTAGGAACATAGGTAACCCGACTCGGGTCGAGTCAGGTTCTGGGTTGACTCGCTATAACCCGGTGAACCCGGCTAAACCAGACTCAGCCAACCCGAGTCGGATATGACCCGAGTTATACACTCGGGTACAACCGATTTCAGAATTTTATTTTATTTTTATTCCAATTATATATGAAAAATCACTTATTTTTTTCCTTTGTTTCCAACTTTCCATCTGTAAAATTTTGATACACAAGGACAAAGAATCCATTGAAAAAGCAAAGAATAAAAAATGCAATGTGAAGGAGCAGTGGCGCAAGCCGATGTGATGGCCGGCAAGAAGAAGATGACAAGGAGGTATCACTCAAAAGTCAAAACCACTAAGATCTAAGACGGTTATTAACTTGGACGGTGATTTCGAAGCTAACTTTCAGGGCATTAAGGATTATCCGACGAGGAAGAGGAGAATGATGTCAAGCCCCTGCTTTCTCTGCTAAAAAAATGCTGGAGTTAGATGTTCTGTCGCCGCAGTTTCCGCTACTGCTACTGCTACTGCTGCTGGCTGCTGCTGTGCGTTGGTACTTGCCACTGCTGGTTTGCCTGTCGTTCCTCTGCTTCGCGCTGCCACTTCTGCCGCTGGTCTGTCGGTCAGTATGCTTGCACCTGCCGGTCGCCGCCGCCATCGCCCATGATTTAAGCCTTCATGATTTTGGGAAGACCTTTGGTTTGGACGAGAGTTTAGAGAAAGAAATGGACTAGGTTTAGTTGGTTCTAATTGAATTGTATGGCATTGGTAAATGAATTTTGGGCCTTTGCGAAATTGGGCTAGTTTTTTTAATTTTTTTCATTTTGGGCCTGCACCGGTACTGTGCCGGCCCAAACCGTGCACCGAGTCAACCCGAATCAACTAGAGTTGATTTGGGTTTCAGAACCGAGTCAGACCGACTCGGTTCTGAAATATAAAACCCGACCAACTGTCGGGTTGGGTTCGGGTTGGGTCCAAACCCGACCCGACCCGACCCGACTGATGCCCAGCTCTAGACTTAATATTCATTCTTAAAACCAACCAATAAGCCATGTACTGACTTAATATGATGCTTAAGACTAACTGATAAGCTATGTAATGGTGAACACAGCTAACTAATCCAATTTTTTGGGAGATAAAAGGTGAGTGAAATAATTCCATACCTTCACCAAAGTTGGAATGCATCAACCATAAACCAATAAATAAAAAGCAAAACTAATTAACAGCCTAATCGCACATTGAGTTGCACACTTCCCAGATAAATGGGGAAATGACAACTCCCAACAACCCCCCAACATGAACAAAAAAAAAAACTCAGAGAGAGAGAGAGAGAGAGAGAGAGAGAGAGGACAACAATTTTATTTTTCCATCGGTTTCCTTTAGAACTCACGTGTCTTACTCAATCAAGAATGTTTATTGAAAGCACAAGTTTACGTCACTAAATAATTCAAGAAAAATATAATGGAAAAGGATATGCATCTAAAAGGAGAAATGTCTTTTAGAGACTCATTCACTTTCAAAAGCTCTTTCAAAATATTAAATTTTCATTCATTTTTCGCCTTCAGCTTTTATTTGTTTGAAACTGAAATGAATTTTTCTTTTTGATATCTATTGTTAACTAAAATACTATAGTCACTTAACTATTCAATGGCTGCAGTTTATGCAAGATGGGGAAAATGATGGCCTTGCAACTTGTAGGACTGGGGACCTAAAAGCCAAGAAAAGGTTACTTGCGAACGAACAATTAGTTTATGTGAAACTTTTTAATTGGAAACTTCATTGCTACAACAACTATTTGTAGGGTCAATTTTTACTTATTTTCTTGGTAAATGGTTCTCAAACTTCCATTGACTCAGTGACTAGACCATGGTATCAATAACAATGAACAAGTAGTTATGGCTCCAACTCAAAAAAAAAAAGAAAAAAAAGAAAAGAAAAGAAAAAAGCCATTAGTCCATATAGTTAGTTCAGGCAAGTGCTCGACGGTGGAGACCCATTTCTTCTTAATACTGTCGTCTTGCAAAAATCAAATTCAAAGGAAACATATACATTAGTTTTAGAAGGATAAATGATCTGAGTTTTGTCATTAAACAAAAGAGCACCATACCTCTAACATGAGAAGACCTAGCTTTTGTCTGATGTTGCCAAGTTGATAAAACAGATACCTCATGATTCATCTAGCAGAGGTGGCATGCTCAAAAATGGCCATGAGGAGTTTTATTCCCTCCCATCTTTTTTAGATGAAGATAGCCCTTGTTTTTTATATTGCTTGCAGGCAATAATGGATCTACTAAGTACAAGTTTTTCTTTGTTATAGCATTACCTGCTACACTGCCAAGGGGAAGGAAACTACACTATAAATAACGTCCAATTTGAAGAACACTAGTACTTTTATGCAAGCGCCAACATACAAACAAAAAGGAGAAGAGAGTGCAAGCATCTATTTTTTATTTTTATTTTTAACAAAGAAATCTACTGTTCATATCCTAGAAATCTAGCCTCAGATGGTTCATTCATATCCAGAAACAGATAGGCCATTCCTCCATTGCCTTCAAACAGTGATTACGGGCGATCGCTCGATGCATAATGCCTTCTGATATGAGAATTTGAGCCCCGTCATACAGAAAGCAAGCAAATGCTTTGGCCCTATACATGTACTTCAAGTTTCCAATCAATCGGTATAGAGAAAGAAATACATAGGTATTCCCACTAATTCCATGACAAACTACAACGTGTTTAAGTAGGCCTGGGTTCCAAACAACCTCTCCAGCGTCAATAGCTGCTTGTAGAAACTCATTGCTGCCAAAAACCTGATAAATGAAGACGAAACTTTAAGCAAGACCTGTGAACTTCCAAAACTATTTTGCTCCAAGAAAAAGGATAATAAAGATAGTTTTAATTTTCAAATTAGTTGTATTAATCTATGTAATAAAGGATTTATGATAGCCTAAAAATTTTACTTCAAAAGATAAGTATGAGGCATACTCAATCGCCGATAAGAGAGGAGTCTATATCATGCCCAATCAAAATGAAGAAAGAGAAAGGAGTGATGGGAAATAGAATTATAGAATCAATGACGCATGTCAAACCATCATAATATTAGCATTCCACTTCAGCTGTTATGGCATAGTCATATAGTTTCAGTACTAATCCTACTTTTTCTTTCTCTCCTTTAGGGTTTGATGTGAGGTTTACAAATGCTAAAAAAAAAATAGTGCCTTCTGATACGAGAATTTGAGCCCCGTCATGCAGAAAGCAAGCAAATGCTTTGGCCCTATACATGTACTTCAAGTTTCCAATCAATCGGTATAGAGAAAGAAATACATAGGTATTCCCACTAATGCCATGAAAAACTACAACGCGTTTAAGTAGGCCTGGGTTCCAAACAACCTCTCCTGCGTCAATAGCTGCTTGTAGAAACTCATTGCTGCCAAAAACCTGATAAATGAAGAAGAAACTTTAAGCAAGACCTGTGAACTTTCAAAACTATTTTGCTCCAAGAAAAAGGATAATAAAGATAGTTTTAATTTTCAAATTAGTTGTATTAATCTATGTAATAAAGGATTTATGATAGCCTAAAAATTTTACTTCAAAAGATAAGTATGAGGCATACTCAATCGCCGATAAGAGAGGAGTCTATATCATGCCCAATCAAAATGAAGAAAGAGAAAGGAGTGATGGGAAATAGAATTATAGAATCAATGACGCATGTCAAACCATCACAATATTAGTATCCCACTTCAGCTACTCGTTCCCTCCCTCCCTCTTTCTTCCTAAAAGAAATTATTGTATTAGATATTAATAATAATTACATAGAAAGCTGTTATGGCATAGTCATATAGTTTCAGTACTAATCCTACTTTTTCTTTCTCTCCTTCAGGGTTTGATGCGAGGTTTACAAATGCCAAAAAAATAGTAGACAATTACTTCGGCAGCTTTCACAAAGGTGAGAGCAACACCAAGAGTACCGTAGCACCAATGCACTAGACGGTCTGATTCACATCCTTCACTTGAGGGATAACTTCCACTGGTAAACCAATTTTTAGTCATGTAAAGTGTGCCTTTGACATCCTCCAGCTCATCTTCTTTCAAATCCATGTCCATTAACACGTGCATAATCCCAGCTAGCCCATAGGCAACTCCCCAGTATTTTTTCCCATGCCATTCATACATTAATAGGCATCTTCCTTTTGCTAATTGTCGACCAGATTTTATTATGCCATTAACAACAGTCCTCTGCATATATTTACTTGGTCAAGAATACAACTATCTTAATCTAGAACAATGAATCCTAAATGACTGAGTGGAAAAGACTCACCATGCTTGAGCCAGATATTACGTCTTTGCTAATATTTTTGTTTAAGAAAGAACATGCCCACAAGAACCCGACTCTCCCATACAACAATTCATTTGGTAGATCCTTCAGAAGCTTAATCTTCATCCAAATATGAAAAAGAGAAAATCAACGCACCAATCCAAACAAAAAGCAAAAGATATGCTAAGAAGTTAAAGAGCAGCAATGTAAATGGGGCATTGAATAAAATATAGGCGTTGTAGCAAATACCTTTTTGAATTGGGTTATCTATTGATCGCACAATTGCACATCACCAGTGTGCTTTGCTACTACAGCACCAAGAGCACAAACAACTGCCTACCCACATATGAAAGCGACACGCCTGCAATTTCGGACAACATAAGTCCGACTAATATTGTTACTGTGCCACTAGTGTAAGAAGGTAGTTTTGTCATAGTTTAGTAAAATGGTTGCTCCTGAGTATTATATGCTCACTGTACAAGCAAACAAGGACTTCTAGACTCCAAACTCCACATAAATATTCCGCTTTACTAACAAGCCACCCAAGCATATCAACATCTTTTGTTTTACTTTCTTCTGCTTACAACCAAATTATGCTGCTATTTTTTACAGTTCGGGGTTGATATGTGGCTTTAAATTACACAAGATTTAGACAAAGTCATTAATTGATTATAGCCATTCCATGAATATCACATAGATCACATTATTGCTAAAATTAACTTTGATAGATCAACTAACATTCCAAAACCAATTAATCACTAGATCTACCAAACCTGGATTTAAAATTAATCCATGAGCACAGGTCACTCTGTGCAATCTAAAAGGTGAATAAAAAACCAAAATGAAGCATAATTGAAATGTTGGGAATTTAACCAATTTCCCTAAACCCGTGTGATTAAAATAGGCAATCAATATATTAAATAATAATATATGTGCGGAAATTTAAATAACACCAGGAATTATTTAACGTCGTAGAAACCTCCAATGAGAAGGGAAAATCGATAGGGCAAATCGACAACTCCACTATCACCAAATAATAATGGGAATACAATGTTTATCCTCTCAAGATTCTTGCCTTAAATCAAGAGGTAACTACACACTACCACAATCACACAACAACGTCAAAAACAATATTCTTGGCATCACAATAACTCATCTAACAATAAATGGAACACAATAATCAACTACAAAAGATGAAGGAAAGATATCACCTAACCCCTTCCAAGAATTAACTTGGAGAAAACCACCGCTTGAAGAAGACAAACACCAACTCGAATGTCCAAAAAACCGTTTCAAGCGACGACAATCAAAGTGGCTGAATTTTCTTCCTAAATCTCTCAATTACCCGTGCATGAATGTATGTAATTTTCTCTCTGGTTTCATGTGTCTTTTTCAGCAGCCAAAAAGACATCAAATAATATAGCCTCAATTTGCCTTGGAATTCTGTGCCCACCAAGTCAATTGATTAACCAAATTGCATAATTTATCCACCAATTTTTGTCACGTATTTAAGTTGGATATCATCATGGGCTGGACCCTTTTTAAGCCCAACATGAAGCAAGTTTTGGTCTATTGCCAGTTAAGAAACGATACCACGCATCCCAACAACCATAAATACCTACAAAAACACTTTAGACATGGGGAGAAAGAAGATAAAAAAAATACCCAGAGTCATGGGAAGCTGAGTGACAAACCTTAATGATGCTAGAATAAAGAGCGAGATCACTCTAGTCTTTAGTAACTTGGTAAGCTTTAAACAACAAGAATGCAGTCCCCAAAGCCCCAGAATACATCGTATAGTCACTCGCATGCTTTCCTCTTGTGCCCCGTGTCTCTCTCTAAATATCTGAAATAAGCCAAAATTATCCAAACACAAAAGTAAAGCATGATTTTTTTTTTTTTTTTGCATATAATAATGATTAAAAGGAGTAAAACAAAAAAGTACTATTTATTTGAGGTCCAAAGCTTCTTTCTTGAGCCACTCTATCAATGTTTTGTAGGGAAGGTGGAAAAGCCTACTCTGTCAATGTTTTCTAGGGAAGGTGGAGAAGCTTGGTAAGTGATTCTTGGGTTCCCTTAGTAGAGGCTACCTCTGATTCTTGCACCGGAGTTTTTTGGAGCAAAATCAGGCATGTCGTTGGGAAAGAAATGGTCTTCCATTTTCTTGTTCTCGTGTGAAGGGAGAAGGGGATTCTGCTCTGCATGTATTATAGAGGAAGAACCGAAAAAGAAATGAATAGATTCTTCGATAGAGAGGTGGAAGCAAGTAGAAGCAATCGGAATTTTTTGTGAAGCTTTGGCGTTTGTGAAGTGTGGGCTATTTTTGAATTGTTAGTTTTAGCTTATGTGAAACGTGGGTTTCTAGTTTATTTTTTTTATTTTTTTATTTTTTGGTGTACAAAGTGCGATGGAGGATGGGGATTGTAGGGATTCGAACTTGGGTAATCTCGGTAAAGGGTTAGGCCCTTAACTACGTGACCCTTGATCCCTGCGTGAGGTTTTAGTTTAGAAGTCTAAGCACTTTATATATTGATAATTTATTTTTGAATTTTTTGTTTGAGCTTAGTAGTGCTCTGATAGTAGGCTTGAGGATTTATCTTAAAAGGTTAACGCATTAAGTACGGTAGCAAAAAAATGAATGGAAACAAGGGTAGGAAAAAACACAGAAAAGTGAATAAGATGAAAGATAGAAAGGAATACAAAAAATAATAATAATAATAATAATAATAATAATAATAAAATAGTTGTGAAAATGGTGGATATGAATGTCTAGATGTAGACATTGTTATAGAAATGATGAGGAAAAGTAGGGATGCTAATTTAAACTGAGCCGACCGAAAACTCTTGAGGCCTCAGTATGAACCGGGCAAAATTTTTTCGCCTACGAGTTGGCCGGTCAAGGCGGTTCAGGTTATTTCAGGGCAAATTGGGTCATCGATCGAGTCAGGCCAGGCTCATCTTGCACCGTTTCACCCCGTTTAAATTAAAAAATTTTAAGAGAAAATAAAAAATATGAAAAAAAGGAAAAAAAACAATAAAGGACCCATTTGGTTAGATTTATAAAATCAATCTATAAAGGAAATTTATAATGAGTGGAAATGAGTGGTGGAGATTTAATTGAAGTTTGAAATGTATGGTAATTATTGAGTAATTGTCAAATCAACAGTCAAATAAAATTACAAAAATAAAATGTACCAAACAAGCTCAAAAATATTAATAAAATTTAAATGGGACAGTAAATAGTTCAAAATCCCGCCATGATCTGCCCTGCAACCCTAACCCAATCTGCCCTGAATTTTTGCTGGTAGGAGTGGGTAAAAAAAGTTAAAGCGAACTGACCATAAGGACCGACCGAACCAAACCAAAACTTTGTTAGTTTGAAAACCGACAGATGTTGATTCGGCAGTTCTAGACCGAAATTGAACTGATTGACTGTTTGCCTACTCCTAGTCGCGCGGAGGAGTGGATAGGGAAAAATTTTTTACTGGCCGAAGAGGGGGCGGCGGACTAGATCTGCCCCATTGCCATCCTTATTGGAAAGGTGATACAAAAATGATGAAAAGTGGAAGAAAAGAGAGAAAAGTAGTTGTTTTTTAAAGAAAGAGAAAAGTAGTTTCAAAAAGTGAAAATTGAAATAAAGTTAGGAAACATATGGGACCCACATAAATTTATATTTCTTTATCTTTCTTATGCGGACAATGTGTTCAATGGGAATGTGTAGTCTTGTGATGATTTGGAAAGGACAGATTGAGAGAATATGATTATTTTGATAAAATATGAATGAAAAGAGACATAGGAAAAAAGAATAGGAAAAGTAAAAAAGATGAGAAAGATAGAAAGAAATTTAAAAATAATGATAAAATAATAGTAGATGAGATGAAGATGAAGGTGTATTTTAAGACCTTATATAGAACATGAGGAAGGAGAAGTGATGAAATATTGAAGTAAAAGAAAGAAAAGTTTTTAAAAGAAAAAGAAAATTAAAAGAAAATATATTAAAGTTATTAGACCCACACCTTTTTGTTTGTTTTTCTCTCTCCAAATGGACCAAGTCCACAAAACATGGCATTGGAGATGCTCTAAGCAACCACACTGGATATGTTAAATGGGTCTACTTTAAAGAAAACATGTTAGTTAAATGTAAAAATTAAAGTACGTTGAATGTGCTAGAGCATCTTTAATAGTCTCTATATATTTAAAGAGCATATTTAGTAATTTAGAGAGCATCTAAAAATTTAAGGGAAAATTAGGTCTGACACCGCATTTTCTCTTTAAATTGTATATATACTAAAACTTTTGTTATGTTGCATATTTACACTATGTAGTTGCATTTTTACACCCCTTTTTATTAGGATATTATTCATTATTTATTTTAAAGGATATATTATTTATTATTAGTTAATAGCTTTATTTATTTTTCGACCATATCTAAATGTAATCTTTTAGTTTATACTTAAATCTCACTTTAATCTAATTTTGATCGATCTACGTTAATTTTAAAAAAAATTTATCGTTAATTAATATTTTAATTTGGTTACTTTACATTTCATAAATGTACAAATTATTAAAAAGAAAATACATAGTAGATAAGCGAAGAGAACTCAGAAGCCAACGTGTGTTTAAGATAAATTATTATTTAATTTAATAAATAAATATCTACCGATTAAACGTATTTATTACTGAAAAATTAAATAAGCCATTCTAATACAACACAGGGTTATGATACTCTACACCCTTGTAATATGCTACTTTGATACATTTCACTAACGTTTCTGATAATACTTGTTAGAATTTGTGCAATGCATAGTGATCAATAGCAATGGTCTTTATAATTCATTGTCTTTTGATATTTATATTCTTCCTAGGTTAGACAATCTTCTAGTACTTGCTTGTTAATCTTCAAGAATTACTTTGATACATTACTTCGATATGGAGCCTATTAGTTAGCCAGTGTTTTACTCTTTTTTTATTTTCTCCCAAGTTAATTATTAAGGTTATTTATCAATCAATATCAATTATGTTACTTTTGCCCTTCTCGAGAGGATCATTTTTTAGCTTGGCTTAAAATATTTATAGTTAAACACAGAACATAATGTTTTATGGTTGCCTAATGCAATCGTATAGTCTAGTTGAGTTTTGATTCATCTTACCTTTTCACAATCTTCCTTTATATTTTTTGAAACTGCATGTGATGATGTTTAGAATGGTATGATATGTTGGGATGATATGATACTTGTTAGCCATATCTGTATGTATAAATTATTGTAGTTACATGGACATAAATATGCTCGACATACATAATTTCGCTTCATTTCTCAACTCTGAACAAAAAAAAGCTTCTTTAGTCAGTTCAAGTGCTGTATAAGCTTGTTTAGCATTGCTGATACGATCGACTAACTCACGGAATGTATAGCTGTCTGGAATTAATATGTCAGTCGCACTATGATTCATGCACTGGTTTGATGAGGTCCACGTTCCATTATAATATATCACCCCTATCATTGTTCTACTTTTTGTAAGGTTCACAACCTACAAATAAGATTTGTCAACCAATTTAAATGTCATAACTGTGAAAGCATTTACAAGGAACCATTGATGTAATTGAACTCAGTAAAACCGGCTTTGCATAATAAATCCCTTATATCCCTTACTAAGGTATTAATGCTGATACAACAATCTATCAGTTTGTATATTGGCGAAGAGAAAAATTAATCATGTTTTATGGCAAGTTTGGGAGATGTATAAGTACACGAAACCGAACAATGAATATGAAAACAAGAACCAGGGGTGTCAATATTGTATATTTCCCAATATGCCATTGTTTATTTTGTATATCTAGCAATATGAATCATTAGTTGAATCTGCTATTGAAAAATTTTTGGAGGTGCAGAGTATCATAAAGATCAGAGAAATGAAATCTTACCTTCAAATGGAAGGATGATAATTGTAGATTGCTGTGATCATGGTTTCATGCTATTACTCAGAATTTTCAATTATGAGTGATTCTTGATGATCGTATATATAGACGACGGCGCAATGTGTCTGGCAGGACTCCATATTATTTGAATAATATTATTAGGATCCCATGCAATTTGGAAGATTCACAATTGTTAGTTATGGTAGGTTACTAGTTGTTGATTTTTTGTGTGAGTGTATGTGCGTCTTTTTTTTATAATTATCCATGTAATTTATTTTCAAATATACACTAGTGTATTTGTACAGTACTTGTGTGTATTTATGCAATTTTTTATGAGCCAAGTGTATATTTCAATTGCCATCTCATTTTACACCTAACCATTTAAAACTCCCAAAATTTAAGGAGTAAATTTTGCTAACCACTCCAACAGCCTTTTTATTTTATACTTTTTACTTTACTTATTTCAAGAAGTATTTATTACCTTTTTTTATCTTTCTTAATTTTTTTTTTCATACTTTTCTCTTAGTTATTTATTACTATCTTCTATATATTTTTTTAAAAAAATAAATTTACCAATTATTCCCACATGAAGCATTTGAAAGTTGAAGTGCATTTAATTATAAAGGGTTGCCAATGAGGCTTTAGCCTATTTGGTTAGGGCACTAAAGTTGAGACCTTGGGACATAGAGGTCTCAGGTTCGATTCCCTTCATGTGGGGGTTTGTCTGTATTTTATATGTAGTTTGTAGTCTCATGTATAGGGGTTTGATTTCGTTTTTATTTTTGATTTCTGTGCGCTGTGTTTCAAAAGGATATATATCTATATACACTTGTATTAGTATGATGCAGATGGTAATTGTACTTCAAAAAAATTATAAAGGGTTAATTTGGCTATTCAAATTTGGAGAGTTAAACTCACTATCTAAATAAAAAATTAGCTTTAAATAGTGGTGAAGCCCGGCACTATCAGAGTGGTGGACCGTATAGTATATAAACCTTTTACATAAAATTGCTTTTTACAAGGTATTTTTTTTTCCAGTTAGGGGTACCCGCGCTACCGCAGTGGTTTTAAAAGTCTATTAGAGAAAAATTTTATAAGATGACTCTTTAAATTAAAGTGTACTAGTGTTTCATCCGTGCATTGCACGGGAAGAAATATTTATAATGCTCTAAATTATAAGAAGTTGAAGTAATAGTCACCATCGTCATATTAAAAAAACACGTTAAAAATTTGTAATAATTTAAAAACACTCCAAATTAGAAATAATTAAAAACATGGAACATAAAAATCTAATTGACTAATTCTAAGTGTTGAACTAAAACCTATATGGTCTAATGACATTCTAGTTGGCTTTCTAAACTTTTGGTCAATGGTTCGATTTCCGTAATTTACGATCCCTTTATAATATACATATATATAATCAAATTATTCAAAGCTTCCTTGAACACTACTACATTCATAGTTGAATTGCTTGTGTGACAAATATTGTCACCAATTATGATCTTCAACTGATTTCGATTCATAACACTCGACTTTGTTTTCTCGAATAAATGCCAATGTGCAAGAGTGATGACCCTTGGCTTTTGTTGATAGTATTACATAGGACACTATCAACGGAAAAAGGCATCCCGAGTTCAGATGTTGTCAAAGTAATCTTTGAGATAAAAAATATGTCCTACATTTGTACCCGACAAAATTTTTGCCTCGACTATATGATTTCCATTTCTTATATACTTATAGAAGAAAATAATTTAATTATAAAAAATATATGCCTGTGATAGAGAAATGTCTTATCATCCTACGCAATAAGAGTATAAACCTACAATGTGTTCCTTCCATATAAATGTAAAATTACACATGCGCTAAATATAGTAATCTTTATTATTATGGTCACAAATATTGTAAATTAATAAATATACATGTACGCGGTTTATGGAATTGGGTTTTTATTGGGTTTTAGTGCAGCAAGTAAGATTCATAGTGTGAATTATATTATAAATATTTAGTTGTTGCTATGATGTAAAAAAATAGATTTTTTTACCAATTTATTGAACGTCTATATGAATCGTATGTCATATCTTTTATATTATAAAACCCAAAACTTGATTTGGTTGAATATGTGTCCACGTTACTATTGCAAAAAAATAAAAATAAAAATAAAGAACAAATCATACATTATATGGTCACATAAACTATTTCCCATTACATAATAAATTATCTGTTAAGTAATCCTCACCCTTGCTTCCAACATCTAAAATTCTGATCCTAGTCAACGACACTAATTAGTTCAAATAGGCTCCCAAATTAAGAATCAAATAACCCAAAACCTAAACCTATTTCATGTTACATGACTAATTTGTTGTGTGAAGAATGCAAGGAGTATTCATGGCTTTTCCCCATAGAGTTAAATTTTTTCACAGAATCATACATATGAGTACTCCTAGAGTACTGGAATTTTTTCCCCATATGACTTTGCCCCCAGTTGTAGAGCTAGAGATTTTGCGTTGGGAATGCACAATTATACTTGTTAATAAATATTTAATCGTATATTGTTCATATATATAGCAATTCATCTTATCTCTCTATTACTCACTAGAACTCTCACCCCTGTGTTGCACGGGGGAATAACACCAATAAAAAATTTTCACAAAAATATATATAAATTGAAGTAGTTAGTCTTCATTGAGTGTACATTAAAAATTAATAATTTAGAAAAGAACAATTAAAAAATAAACATATGGGTGATGTTATTCAGTTCAATACATATAAAACCCATTTGCGTTTTGCACTCCTCTATTTTTCATAATATTCTAAATTTTTTGAACATTCTCCCAATTTCTAGAATCAGCCTACAAATTTGACAATAATACGTAGCAGTTATATTTTTGTGGGTCTAAGTACAGTAAATGTTTTGAGGCCATTTCAACAAGCTCTACATTTCCAAGAACTCGGCTGTGACAGCCTCAATCCCACATCATTTGGGTGAAGAAAAGGAAATATCTTTATAAGTTAAGAGACCCACTCTAAATGACATGAGGTTTTTGGGTAAGAACCCAAGAGCAAAACCGTGCTGGCTAGGCCCAAAGCGGATAATATCATGTCAAAGGGGAGCGGGTTGTTACAGATAAAAGGAAGGTATTTTAGAATACCTTTTTAATTCTCTCTCTCTCTCTCTCTCTCTCTCTCTCTCTTCTTCTCTCACGCCAATCCTCCATGACTTGGTTGGTTGGGGGTTGTGTTTCTATCAATTGATTATGGTCATGGGTTCGAGGACCTGCTCCACTTTGACATGATATTGTCCGTTTTAGGCCTAGCCTACACGATTTTGCTCTTGGGTTCTCACTCAAAAGGCCTCATGTCAATTGAAGTGGGTCTCTTAACTTATAAAGACATTTCCTTTTCTTCAATCAAATGATGTGGGATTGAGGCTGTCACAATTAATCCCACATCGTTTGGGTGAAGAAAAGGAAACTTCTTTATAAGTTGAGAAACTCACTCCAATTGACATGAGGCCTTGTGACAGCCTCAACCCACATCGTTTGGGTAAAGAAAAGAAAATGTCTTTATAAGTTAAGAGACCGACTTCAACTAATATGAGGCTTTTTGGGTGAGAACCAAGAGCAAAACCGTGCTGGCTTGGCCCAAAGTGGACAATATCATGTCAAAGTGGAGCGGGTCATTACAGATGGTATTAGAGTGGAGCATTGTGACAGCCTCAATTCCACATCGTTTGGGTGAAGAAAA
>CAVNYN010253966.1:0-47640 GCA_963692815.1 Nyctanthes arbor-tristis | reverse complement strand
TCTTCGTTACTCTCCCATGTTCACTTTGGTCCTCCCCCCCCCCCCCCCCCAACACACGGGGTTTTTACTGGGATCGGATAGGAATTAGATTCAACAAATGATAACTCATGTTTGATACATACTCGGCTGTTACAATTATTGACATGCCTCTTGATTCCTATGTGACCCCTATTTTCTAGGGTCTTCGGCCAGAACTTCCAAAAAAGGGTCATGGAAAGCTGCTAGACTTGATGCAAAGATGTTGGGACGCAGTTCCTGATAATCGCCCTACTTTCGTGGAAATCAGAGTTGAACTTGAAGAACTCTTGCAGGAAGTTCAGGTAGAACTTGAACTAGTTAAAAGCACTGATGATCTGTGAATCTCTTTTCTTATTCCATTTTTTTTTGGGCACAAAATTCAAACTTTATCACGGTCGGGTCACTGAACTTACATGTTTGTAACAATTTGATCATTCATTTGGTGTCCGTTGCTGTTTAACAGACCAATACAGTTGCAGTGATCTTATTGTTATAAACTTGAGTTTGATTACCAACGTGAAAATTTTGTAAAAATTGTGCTGAGCATGTTTAATCGTAAGTGAACTTGTTCTTGTGGTACAGAGATATCTTCTAGATGTCCACGCACGTACGCACGCACACACAAGTACTTGTTTAAGGTTTGCAGTCGTCAACTGTGACTAATTTCTTTGACGCTTTTCTACAGGATACTTCGGCTGCACCTAATGGCATCTGAATACATAATGAACATTTTGGATATATAAGTCGGCACATTTTGATAGAAAAACTAGTCAGAGCTTTAGTTGTCACCATTTAGATTGAAATTGAATTTAGCTTTGTTATTCTTATATAGGTGGTGTAATACTCAATAGGACGTACGTTTTTCCCACGATACCATCGCTGTGTCCCTTTATGACCCAGTTAGCAATACCAACTTGTATATGGATGCTTTATCCTTGAAAGAGATGGGTTGTCTGAGGACTTCGACCATGGTTTGATATATGTTGAACAGTATTGTATGGGAAAATGGAAAAATATGTTACATGTCAAATATATGTCATGTTTCATGGCACAACTGGTTTCTAAGAACTCTGTGGCAATGTGCCACTCGTCCCCTTTAGATTATGGTACTCTTGGAGCAATCTGGCTACAAAGCCTTACTTACAGATTCTTATCTCCTATTAAAGAGCCTTATGGCTTACGTGGCGGAAATCTAACAAAAGCGGCCCTACCAATAAGGGGGTCGTTTTCATTAGATTTCCGTCACGTAACCATCTATCTCCTTAATAGGAGCTTTATCTATCTCCTTAGCAAAATTTACTCTTGGAGTACTATAATTTTAGCTTTATCTATCTCCTTAGCAAAATTTACTCTTGGAGTACCATAATTTTGTTCCCCCTTGGGATCCACAAGGGAAAATGGTGCAATCTTCGACTTGGGTTTTCCTTGTTCATATTTTGAAGGTTTAAAAATGCAATTTTGTTTGTACATTTGATCTATGGTTCTGGTTGTCTCGAGGCTGAGGTGGAGAAGAGGTGGACATGAAGTGTGATGACTGCTGTTTAATGGTGTTTTTACCATACGTGTGAGGCGGAAACTAAGATGCATTTTAAACTACGAGTTGTGAATTGTTAAGTAAAATAGCCTTTATTTAAAAACCAAATTCTCCCTTCATCCTATAAAGACAGGACGGTAGGTAATTTTACGTAGATTAATAATCGGTAGTTAATTTTATTAGAATATTAATTTTATAGGTGTTCTTTTAGTTTCAATCTTCATGTCTAATTAATGATGTGAGAATAATTACTAATGAAATGAATATAAAATGTGTCCATTAAAATTGCTTTGAAATCTTCACTGTTTTTTGTCTACTAAAATGTGTTCATTGAAATTCAGACAACTCTTTTCTCTAAAATTTGCGCGTACTAAGTTTGAATTTGTTAATTAAGGAGGGGCAAACATAAATATGAAAAATTAAATGCACGCTTCATATGACAATTGGACTATCTTTTTCGAACATAAATTACGAGTTGTGAATATATTTTTCTTTATCTTATGAGGCGTATCTTATTTATTTATTTATTATTTTTTTTTTTGTGTGTGTGTGTGAATTAAAATTAGAGGTGGTTTTACTTTCAAAAAACTTAAGAGGTGATTTTTCCCCCCTGAATGTTTCCAACTTATTTGGTATTTGCTAAGAATTAGTGAACGTCTAATGGCAAAATTGTTGTTATCCTAGTGAAAGAAGAGTTTTCAGTGTGTTAATGTACGTAAAAATTTGTACAAAATAAAAATTATCTCATGCCCCCCCCTGGGGGGGGGGGGTTCATCCACTTGATGAGCTCAAACAAAATACCAGTAATTTATTTTCAACAGGCATATATAATAAAATGTTTAAGCCAAAATCCCTCCAAAAAAAAAAGAGTTTAATTCAAATAGCATACCAGACTACGTATAGTAGCCATTTTGCTTGGAATCATGAATAGACAACAAGTCTAAATTGTTGTGCACTTGTAAAGTCAGTGATTTTGAAGTCAAAGTTATACTAATCGTGTTATCCAGTTGCTAATTTGACGGTGATTGCCTCTAATTAGACAACGCAAGTAAGGTTCATTTGATGATCAATTATTAATTAGAGAGAGAGAGAGAGAGACTTTCACAAATTGTGAACATTAATTTGTTAATAACTAAGCGAATTAAAGATCATCATTCGCTCGAAATAAGGTTATCCCTTATTAACCATTATATTTGACACATTTTATGGATATGATTATGATAATCTTATCAATCAAATCAATAAAACATGTCAATTACTATGATTGACCTTGTTTAAAAGAGTACAACAATAAATTTGTTTATAATTACAATAAATTATAATTGGCTCCAAAGCAACCCTTAAAGGCATCAACACTTTTTTTTTTTTTGGGGGGGGGGGGTGGATAAAATAAATGCATCAATTTGAGTCCATTGAAATGAACGAGTCCCACAACTCCCAAATTTTATTGAGTAAACTAACATACTACTAGTATAGTTTCTAAATTCTAACGCATATGATAATATAATATAATTGATCAATTATCACAATATTCAACTGAGATTAGGTGAAACTAATCGACCATTTGTAAGAAATAATTTCAAACATCCGGCCAATTAAATAATTTCATTATTCTTTCAAAAAAAAATAATTTCATTTCTTTTGAAAAAACACAATTAAAATATGCATTTTTAGCAATATAAGTGCATATAAATATATAAGTCCTATCGAAGGACCTCGCAAATTGAAATTTAGTACGGTCTATTTTTTAAGAAAAATTCTAGAGAGATATGAAAATGAGACATGAATAAATGACATTGTATATGTGTCACACTTGTATTGGATGATGAAAAAGCAATAATGTCATCATCATCCAATGAATATATACCAAATGAAAATATCATATATTAATATCACTTTTACATGTCTCACTAGAATTGCTTATTTTTTAATAATAAACAGAAATTCATTCTTAAGTATAATCTGAGTAAAAGGCTAAGAGCATATTGGAGTTTTTGTATTTGGAATCACTATTGTTTTCTTTGGTATTGTCTCTCTAGAAATGCTCATTTTATAATAATGAGCAGAAATTCATTCTTAAGTATAATTTGAGTAAAAGGCTAAGAGCATATTGGAGTTTTTGTATTTGGACGCACTATTGTTTTCTTTTGTAGAGCAGTTCGAAACCTCTAGTTTCTTCACACAACTTTGTTTTTTGTAGCTGTTTTTTTAGCTTTTGAGATAGAAAGTGATTTTTGTTTGAAATGTATGCTGAAAATGTGAAGATGAGTCATAGGGAAATGTGAAAAATTATTACATTTATAAAAAATGTGTGATTGGTATGATTTAGATTTGTTGATAAGTTTTATAGTAGAAAATATAAGTTTGAGAGTGTGAAGACAATTAATGAACATAACCGCCATATTAAAAGCGAGTTGCATATATTACAGTAAATGTTATAATACCAACCGCCGGTACCATTATAGTACCAGCAGACATGGAAGCAGATTCTACAAATTTGTCAACTTATCTCTCACCAAAAGCGCGACAATTACTTTGGATGGCTTTTGGTGCGAGCTGTGTCTTCCCACTGGCTTTTGATTGCTCTGCCTTTGCTGTGGATAATTCTCTGTCTGCCTTTGGGCTTCTTGAATTGGTTTCTATTGAAAAGGGGCTGTGTTTCCCACCGTCTTCACCAAGCTTATGCTCCTTGTTGCCTCATTTCTCTGTTTTTTGTGGCTAGAATCCTTACATGGTTGGATGTATTTTCCTTTATTATTTTTTTTTTTAGTGTTTTGGGTCTGTTGGGTCATGGGATAGGGTGATCTGCCCCTTTTCCCCTTTTTACATTTCTAATTTGATGAAATAAAAGGGGAAAAAAAGCGCGACAATTACTATTTGATTGTTGCCTTTTCTTTTTCCCCTGCTATTATTACTGTTATCTTCAGTAAGTGGCAATTACTAAGTGTAGAACTACACGATTTAGTTGCTATGGTATTATATATGGAATCATGAGATCCAATATTAAAATGTAAGAACTTTTAAGAAGAAGATCCATCAAAGCCATTTTGATCATTTTCAACTTTATGTTTTAGGTCTGGTGTAAGGCGATCAAAGTTGTGTATCTCTTTTTAGTTATTTAGGAGGCTAATATGATACTTTTATATGTAGAAAATTCTTATCTATATTTCACATTGAAAAATCTCGGGTCCACACTCTTAAAATAAAAAGCACCATCAACGTTGAACATATATGGCCGTATAATAATATAATAATAATAATAATAATAATAATAATAATAATAATAATAATCGGTGAAATTGTGGTACGATTTCAATATTCTAGAACTGTGTACTTTAACGTGCCATTTGAAAAATGGTGGGGGTGTGAAAGTGAGGAGTACCAAGTATTCAGTACTTTTAGAGTACCAGAATTTTTTTCCGTGAAACTGAGGAGTATTCCAAAGCGTGTTTGATGCATTGGATTTTTCCTTTTATCGAAAAAAAAGGTTAATGTACAATTGAAAAATTAAAAAAAGGACATGTTAAAATTATTATTACGTCCGTATCACAAAGATTGTCTAATTCCAATTTTCGCAAGTATTGATAAAAATGTAATTAATAGTGTCAAAAATATAAATTTAGTATCATTTATGTGATATACACTTTCAATTATTAAACATTTCACTTTAAATAATGTTGTTTTATTGATTATAATACACATTAAATATGAATATAAAAGAAAATTAATATTATAACTATTTTTTAAATAGAAAGATGGATTATAACTTTGGACGGATGAAAAGGGAAAATTGAACTATCTTTTTGGGTGAGTAGTATGTATTTAATCTTTATTATTGTCTTCATCTAAAAAATATAGCACTTTTCTTATTTTTCACATTAATTAAGGAAATTTCATTTAATAATAGTATTAAAAAAGTAAATTTAACTTCCTTTTCTTATTAGATATTATTTTCATTTATTAATTATTCAACTTTAATAATTCTATTTTGTTGATATAATATACATAAGAATGGGAATATATAAGAAAAATTAATATTTCAACCAATCTATATAATAATTAAATGAAAGAAGTTGATGTATAATCTGACCGCAATCCCCCCTATTTTGCTATAAGTGGGGATATTTCAATAATCTGTCTTCTTTTGTTGATAACAGGTGTGGTAAAAACTACTTTTTCCCCTTTTTATTTATTATTTTTTTGTTATTATCTAATTCTCCCTCTCTCATGGAACAATTCTTACGAGATTTACTTCCCTCTTACAACTTTTGATTTATCTCATTTTCTAATTTCTATCTCTTCTTAATAAATTTGTATGCATTTTATAATTGTGTGATTATTATCTAAGTTCATTTCTATGTCCTTTTTGTTTATCATACATTCTGATTACCATTTAATGGTGATTAATATCATATCTATTATTCTAAGATCTATGATTGAAAGATAAATAAATTAAATAGAATGCATTAATTCAACTACAATATAATAGCCAAGATTCTTCAAAAGTAAAAAATAAAAAGAAAAATAATAGCGAAATAATTATGTATAACTTCTCATTGTGAATTTCCTAAAAAATTATTATAAGTTTGACTTATATAATTTGAATTTGATCTTTCTGTGCAACATACGAGTGAGAATCTAATAACATTTTAAAAGAAAATAGTCTATATTTTGAAACAGATGAAAATGAAATATAGGATTATATATCTTTGTGAAAGGGAGGTAACTACTAAAAATTTCGGATTAACAGATCCCGTGTTATTTTACCAAGGAATTAATGATGAGATGAAAACTTTTGTCTCACTACATGCCATATACTCATGTTTAATAATCATCCCGTCTTATATAATTTATTTAACTATGGAAAAGGAATTCTATTATTTATCTACTAGATTGAAACACCTTCTAATTATTGTCAAAAATAAGGACCTTTTCAGTTTTACTTTTCAATAATAATATACTAACCCCTCCCAAAAAAAATAGTCATATTTCTTTTTTCACACAGATTAAAAAAATTCATTTAACAGTATTGAAAACATAAATTTTAACACTATTTCCTTATTATATCCTTTCATTTATTAATTATTCTACGTTATTAATTTTATTGTATTGATAACTATGCACATTAAATAGCGACATATATAAAAGAACTAATATTTTGACTACTTTTTAAAAAGAAATCGGACCATATTTTGAGACGGAAGAATAAAGGCAAATTTGAACATCTTTTTAGGACAAAGATAGTATATAAGAGAATGAGAAGCGTTGGAACTTGGAAGAACATATACGATAAGAAATTATAAAAGTCAAGAACCCAAATAAACAAACATCACTTTATTATAACGTATGTAAAGAAGACCAAATGTTGACAAATGTGCATGCCTTTTGGTACGTAAAACAACACAATCACACAAATCTGAAGAATAAAATAAAAAACATGAAGCAAATTATGAGAAACTCTCTGCTGCATTAAAGATTATTATTCTGCTCTTCTCTTCCTTCTTCCCTATATAGCGTTTACTTTCTCTTCAAAAATCAGTTTAAGCCCATCCCGTTCATATATTTCTTCTTTATTCTGGAAATTATTCTCCTTTCCTGCAAGAACTCATTTAGTCATTGACATTAGAACATTCGGATATGAAGTAATACAGCTAATTTACTCAAACTAATTTCATGTCATATGGGTAAAATGGAGCATAAAATTAAACTTAAACCAGGTTTGAAGTTTGAAGTATATTGAACTTCTTAACAAAGTTGATATTTTATTACTGAATTTTAAGACTAATTATATAGCCTGCAGACTGTAGAATATATAAATGGGTTTCAAAGGTAGCTAGTTTTCTATAATTAACTGATCAGCAAATTATAATGGAGGAAAAATTTTTTATCAAGCTTATCTACTTACATTGGAAATGAGGTTGCTGATTCTTAGTAGTGATGAGGAGGAGGAGGAGAGAGAGCTGTAATAGTAGTGGTGAGGTGGTGGAGATTTGTGGACGGGAGGTGGTGGGGGAGGAGACTTATACTTGTAAACAGGTGGTGGTGGAGACTTGTGGAGCGGAGGTGGTGGGGGAGGAGACTTGTACTTGTAAACTGGAGGTGGTGGAGACTTGTACTTGTAGACTGGAGTTGGTGGCGGTGGAGACTTGTACTTATAGACGGGAGGTGGTGGGGACTTGTGGACCGGAGAAGGTGGCGGAGGAGACTTGTACTTGTAAACTGGAGGTGGTGGGGGAGGAGATTTGTACACGTAATGCTTCTTTGGTGGAGGTGGTGACTTATAGACTGGAGGTGGTGGGGACTTGTATACGGGGGGAGGTGGTGGTGGTGACTTGTATACATAATGTTTCTTTGGTGGAGGTGGTGACTTGTAGACAGGGGTTGGTGGCGGTGGAGATTTATAGACGTAATGTTCCTTTGGTGGAGGCGGTGATTTGTGGACTGGAGGAGGTGGAGGAGGAGACTTGTACACGTAATGCTCCTTCGGAGGTGGTGGTGACTTGTAGACCGGAGGTGGAGGAGACGAGTAATGGTAATCTGCGTTGGTTTCAAAAGGGAAAGAAAGGGCCACTATTGCCACCATTAGAGTGGCAATCAAAGACGCCATTGTGTTTAGGGGTTTTTTGCTTGGTGCTAAGAACCCTCCAAAGCACCCCTTTATATAGCTTAGGATTTACCATTTCCAACACATAAATTATTGGTTAGTTGAGGTTAAAAGGGATAAAATGATTTAAACCATGAGTTGTTTGTCAAAAAATGTTTGGTACATTGACTTGTGTTGTAATAATTTAATTGTTAGATCTTGTCTCTCAGTGGCTGAAAGCTAAGCAACTTATAAAATAATATTGATATGGCTATTTTTCTGGCCATTTGGATGCAATAATTCAAAGAGAGAGTCTTCCCAATTGCCAGTCTTCCTTTGCTTAGTGTATATATTCATTAAATTTTTACATTTCAATATTTGAAAATGAGTTTCTTGCCCAATTTTAGATAAGTTTTGGAAAGGGAAGTGGACTGCATATGCTGGCTGTCTTTTTTGTTTTCATATTAATTTTGCATGGCCTTTTTTCCTTCCTTAAAAGAAAAGGCGTGTAGTTATGACTTTACTTTTATCGAGTTTTATCTATTAACATGTTCATTTATCTGTCTATCGGAAAGTTGCATTTGAATTTCTCAACTTTATTGAATAGAATAAATAGGTTGCCAACGTTATATTTTTGCAACAAAATAGCCCTTTAGTAACCATTAGTTAAATAACCCTTCAACGATTTGCATCCAAATATTATTAAATCTACCATTCACCATTTTTTGTACTTTGACACATAATATTAAACTGCAATCTTTACCTTTAATATTATATATTATTAAACTACAATTTTTCCTTTTATATAATTATTGTAAAAGCCTGAGAGGAGCTGCACTCAAAGGTTGAACTTATAGAAACTTGGACTGAAGTTAATTATGCAAATCAACCAAAGGTTCTTCTTGCCAGAAATAAAAGGTTAAAGATTCAACTGAACATTTTGAAAAATTAGAGGACCTCAATGCAATTTTCACCTTTTATCTAGTTTTCTAGGAGAACCAAATTCCTCCAGCCTATTTTCAAAATCAAGAGTCGACATGTAGATTCATATGAGCCACTTTATTTTTAAATTGAAATCCTCAAACACAAATATCGGTTCTTGATTCACGAAGAGTATTGAAATACTAGAATTTTTTTCCTCTCCGGGACCGTATGTTTTGACCCAAGTAATATCTTGATGCAATCTACTGTACTTTTTTTAACAGGAAATATTTTTCTACGGTGTTTAATAATTCTTTTAATTAATTAATTAATTTTCAAAGATAAAAAAATTCTCTTAATCATTAAAAAGACGTAAAATTTTATAAATCATGTATATATAGGAAAAAAGGTAGTAATTATCTGAAAGTTGTCTATAAAAAGGATTATTATAGGAAAATGTTCTAGAACAATATTGAAGTTTAATTATTAAGACTGACAATAATGACTTGTTTTTTGCGACTATAATATTTAATTAATTGTAACCAAATAATTTGGTTATTAGGTGGTTAGCCTAAAATCTTAAGACTTAGAAGTCTCAAGTTTGATTTCTCTATATGAGGGTTACTGGGTTAGTTTTACTTATTATAAATTTCTTTATTTTGTATTTTAATAGAATCTATATCTATACACATTTGTACTACTAAAATTAGATTGTAATTGTACTTTCAAAAATATATACAGTTTTGTTAAACCAAGCATTGAATGGTCCTTCCTTCTACATACTTAGACATTTCAATGCGTTATTAAAGTTAACTAAGACGTACGGCCACAAAAAATGATAATGAATCTTAGTTGCCCACATTAGGTGAAGACCTGACCGAATTAATTAATTAATTATTATTAGGATTAAAGAATAAGACAGTTCAACCAATTAAATTAAACTATAATTATAAATTCATGAACTTTAGTTCATTTTTTGCAAACAAACAAAAAATGAACTAAAGTTCATGAATTTACAAACTAAAAAGAATCTATAAACTAAAAATGAACTAACGTTCAAGAATTTTTTGAGGAAACTAAAAAGAATTAAGTAAATTTATAAATAGAGGGATAATTGAGCAATGTTGAAAGACAGACGTGGGTTTTAGTATTATAGCAGTAGTGGTAATGATGCTATTATTATTTATTAGTAATTTGTTAAATGCCAATTGTAATGATAAATATATTCGTACATATGTGTTCTATATGTAAACTATTAAGCATGCTAAACATTTTAGCTGACAGGTCCAACTTTTATAAATAGATTCATACATTTTATTATTTATTAGTTGACATGTTCAATTACATTGTGGTACAATTAATTGAACTTTACTGTCGTCGATCAATTTACATTCTCAAAGAGACTATATACTCGAGTAAAGTACAAATACTATCAAAACATAAATGATACATAATATAATATTATACTATATTATCCTTCTAGTGTTGTAATGACACCAGGCATAAATGATACATAATATAATATTATACCATATTATCTTTCTAGTGTTGTAATGACACCAGGTATTTGATGAAAATCATAGGCCAAATATATAATTGCACGTTCTTCAAAATATATATATATATATATATATACACACACATATAACTGCACAGTCTTTCCTTAATTAACATGATTTTGAAGAATGCAACATTTGGTTTGATTTTATTGTACCAAAATGATATGATTGTATCATATGTTACTGCAGATTTTTATTTACATTATTTGTGACGTGTCATAAATGTAAGGAAAATTCTATCTGTAAAAATTATTGATAAAATATAAGTGATATTACAGTTTCACTCATGTGCATTTTGTGGGGGAGAAAATAATCTGGGGATAAAATGGTGAAATCTATTTTGTCAAACATATTGGATTTTTTTTTAAACACAAATAGAAAGATACATAATCTTATTCATTCATAATTTTCTATCAATGCAGTTTTCATTGTTCACTTTTTTTTTAGTTAACTTATTTTAGTTAATCACCGACAGGACTGAATTATTAGTATCCTAATCATTTAGATTACATAATAAACAAATATTATTAGTTTTAATAATCTCTCTTCCTCTTTTTCTTTTGTGAAAATATCTATGCATATTATTATAGCACTTGTAAGAAGTTTCTAGAACTAATTATTAATAATAATTATTATTATATTTGAAAGGAATTGACAATATTATTATTACTTCTAATAAAGACGCTTTTTCCCTTAATTCACACTATAAATTTCATGGTCCACTTCTTCTCCCAAAGGGATTTGATTAGTTTAATCGCTTCTTAATCACCGACAAACCCGATGTCTACTAGCCTCGATACGCATGACAGACAATATAATTATTTTATTTTACGTACTAATCATTTCTTAACAAACATTATCATTGCACTGTAAATTTTGAGTCGACAATGTAAACGGACAACCTACAATGTTACATATTATTGAATAAAGTAGTGAATTGATAACAAGTGGGATTGCCTTGACAAAAGAGATAAAAGAATTTATTGGGTTTTGGTGAGCTTCTTGAATGATCAAAACTCGTAAGGAGAAACTCGACTCGAGATGTAATTTCAAGTCACTCTGAATCTGATACATTTTTCGAGAAGTCGAGAGTGTCCGATGAAACTCACGAAATTAATTGAGGAGGAAATATAATGTTGATGGGGACCAAATATTGAAATTAAAGAGCAATATATTGTCGTACGATAAGTCAATGGTTTAGGTGGGAGAGCATTTACTTTAGCTGTTCTAAAAAATGTCGTGTTCTCTCTAGTAACCATAGCCACGTCTTTGTTCAATAATATTTATTTTTCTTTTCTTTTTTTTTCTCTCTCTCTAAAGTCAAACATTTCATCCAATCTTGGTTTGACCGTTAAGTCGACATTTAGGTTGAGTGTAGATGATTGAGCTCCGTTCTTCATAGTATCTAACTTTATTCGATATCACATATCAAATATGCATTGAGTTGATTAAATTAACGGAACACTGTCTTAAATATTATTGTTGATTGTTGATGGTTTATGTATTCTGACACAATATTTTTGAAATCTCTATCGATCTCTGACTTGAGTATTGAAAGATTCTTGCATGAAACTCGGAGTAAGTAGAGGACACGTATTTGATTATGAAATCTTGCCCTTTCACATTTTGGCTCCGGCGAATATGGAAAAGAAAATCAGGGAGCGATGTTTGTCTCCCCGTACACGAAAATTAAAAAAAAAATTGTAGAAAAGATAATGCTAAATTATTGGAAATGTATATGCATTGAAGATACCACGCAAAAGATGTTAATATAATATACTATATATATGTATATGTATGTATTACTCCGTGACATTGTGGACTACATGACAAATTGTTCATCGTTAAGACAGCTTAATTATATTATTATTATTTATTCTTTTATCTCTATACAACAATTTCTTTAAAAAAAAGGAAAAAGATAAAAAAAAAGAAACTATTGAATTTCAACATACTTAAGGGCATGTCCCCAGAGCGAAAATTTTCTAAAAACTTTTCCGAAGTTTTGTTAGTTTTGCTAAAAACTTTTCACCTATGTGGCTTGAATAGATGCACATCAAATTTATTTCAAACTCAATTCATGAATATTTTAAATCTACATGGCAGGTATCATTGCATACCACATATGTGATAAGTTTTTTAATAAAACTTTCAGGAAGTTCTTGAAAGAGACTCGTCCTCTTAGTATGAACTTATAATCAATTGTACGTACATAAATAGATGTTCTCCTTTCTTGGTGCACTTTTAAATATTACTTTTCCAATACCATTAATTATTATACTTTCTTTCTTAAACATAAATAAAAAGATGGCTATTTTTACCGGAGGAAGAGTATTTGGGATTCACAAACTTCTTGTTCTATGGTTAGATTCGTAATAATTTTTTTTGAAGAGGGGTACTCCACCCATCTTGTCGGCATGACCTCTTCTTTCTCTCTTTCAAGGGTTAGCTCGGAGATAAGTTATTATATCATTATCAAACACGCTGCAAATTGTACTTCAATCGGTGGTCAAATGTACTACTTTTTTCTTCCGTCGAAAACAGAAGGGAAATAGTGCTCTAGGGAGGGAACCAAAGTCCACAAAATCGCTTCTTTTTTCATTTCACTGATGGATTCGCAAATAGTCGAACTTTATATTTAAATAAATTCAGAAACGTGTATAGACTGCAGCTAATTTAAATGGAATTACCATTCAATGTCATCACAAGTGATGTATAGAAGACATTATTTAGTGCAGAAAAGCTCATTTGCCACACTGGCTCAAATTAGACAGAAATTTCAATATAAAATAATATGGATGGTAGAAGGAAGATGGTATTGTTTAGGATCCGGCTCATCCCGAGGAATAATAAACTTGGGAAGAAAAATATTGAGAGTGTACTCAACAAAGAATTTAATGAAATTTTTGAGTTGTATGGATTATTATGAAATTGATGGATTTTAATAAAATTCCACAAAATCCGTTAGATTTTATAAAATTCCATACCATGAATTTCTATGAATTTTTAATCGAATTTGTACGATTTAAACAGGATGTCCCCCAACGCGAAATTTGATCAATGGCACCAATGATACTTTCGCGTACTTTCTTCTACTTTACAGCACACACAATTTTACAATTAACAAAATATGATCAATGGCCCCAATGAGACCTTATCTTAAGACAAGGAGACCCTAGGATGTTTGAAATCCCAAATTCAAGTCCGGTCAATCATATGAGTTTGTATGGGTTTAGCTAACTTCATGTTGATTGGGCTTATTTGGTTGTACATATATAATGCAAGTGATTATGATGATAAATTGTATTATATTTGTACTTCCAAAAGCCATCCATCACTGGGGAGTACCCAACTGCCTGGTAGGGCCCAAACTATGCGAGAGTCGAAGTCCTGCCAAAGTGAGCAGGAGAGTTACCCTTCAAAACTCTCCCGTGTTCAATTCTACTGCCAAAAGTCATTTCCCTTTATCCGGCAAGCAGCCAACGGCTGTTGGTCACGCCTACTACTCACAATTGCAGGAAAATGTGAATTTTTTTTACTTCATTTCCAACAAAGGGAAGATGTTCCAAAATATGACAATAATCACACAATCAACCTTCAACTCTACCTTCTAGTACAGCCCTTCCATGAAAAGGAAGCTTTATAAAATTTAACTTATAATAGTTAATTAGAGTCGAGCAAACCCCCCAATTCATCCCTAGGATTGGAGGGTGTAACAACATATATAAGACCTCAGAGGTTAACGATTTGCATTACCGATCATACACTGCTTCATCCACCTATGGTCCATCACTTGCACATGTTCACCGCCTCCCACGAGGTCCAGGGGCAGACCTAGGACCTGGATGCTTAGAAAATTGCAGTCGCAAGTGAGTAGAGTCTGGATCGTGTTCATCCATCTTATAACCTGTTAAATTAACAAGCAAAGATCATTTAGTGCACGAATTACTACTTTACAATCAACTGCTTTATGGCTAACCAAATACTGATCCAAATTAGAAACAATGATTATCATTTCTTTAACTAGAGCATGTTCAAAACTTTGAGAGATGAAAGACAGAGCACCCGAGCCAAATTAGAAGAGCAAAAATGTTTTCAACTGGAAAGTCTTGATGGTTTTCTACTTTATCTACGCAGAAGACCTCGTACCTACTATCCAATGTTGATTTGATTGATTAAAGAAAGAAAAACAGCTGGAAGTTGCAGAATCAAAAAGATCATAAGAGCACTAAATACTCTTGTATATCCCAATCTCTAAAAGGAAAGGCATAAAATGAATCCCTACAAACAACAACTTGTGTAAAAGCAATCACCTTGTAGAGCACTTAGAGCAGTTGCTGCACATGCTGGGTCCATGAAATCCACAAAACAGAGGACAAGAGGATCTCCACCACGCTGCAAAGCAAATGTTCTTCAAAACCTCACTTTTGGACACATTGAAGTGAAGAAGATGGTAGCTAGGTGAATAAAGTAGCACTAACATGCTGGTTCTACTTCTAAGCTCAGCAAGACAGAAAGTTTTGACTTCGCAAATTCAAAATCAACTTACATGCTTTGATTCCTTTCTTACAAGTCTTACTTCTCTGTACCCTACAAAAGGACGAAAAATATCTAGCAAAGATGCTAAAGAAGACAACAAGAAGCGAACTTCCAAGATGCATAGAGGAATGTAATAACTGAGAGGAGGGGGGAATCATTTTATTCATTTTCATTATAGCATCTCAAAGGATACGGGCCACTTCTCTTCTGGTGCTATTAGGAGGAAGCCCTTCAATGTACAGTGTGCTGGAAGCATCTGGAGGTAAAGGGAGGGTTTCCCGAGGTCTGACAATTGTATCTACAGGAAGTGGGCCACCAAATCCCAGGCCACTTCCGTTTGGTGCTAGCTTTGGACCCCCAGCAGTAGGACGTCCTGCTACAACAGGATCATGAACTGAAAGAGCAGGTACACCACCGCTAACAGCTCTTCCTAAGCCCACTGCACCGTACTGAGTACTTTCTTCAGAAGGTAATTGCTGGTAGAGCAACAGTACTTATGCATTAGCAACTAGAAAAGCAAAGGCAAAGCTGTGAAAAGCAAGGAGGTTTTAGGATTACCAAATTTTGAAGATAATGATCATATGCTGAACCAATTGATTGTGTATCCTTCACTACCAAGGGCCCGCTATGCTCATCATTCTGAGCCAAATAACTAGGTACATCAAGACCCACAGGCATCCTAGATGGTGGGAGATCTACATTGGTTAACAAAGCAGAGCATGATTATATACAACATTGACAAAGAACTAAATGCAGTCATCTCTCTCTCTCTCTCACACACACACAAAAGATCGGAAGAGTTTTAAGTCCTTCAAGTTCATAGGGTAAAAAGTAACTCAACTTCAAGCACCCACAAAAGATTGTCCATGCAAATTAAAGGTAGAATTTTGCACAAGTTTTGTGGTTAATATTCTACATTATAACAAGCATTATCTGACTGATAAATCAACAAAAGTTTCTTAGACTGAAATCAGAATCTTCAAAATGAGATGTGGTAAACCAAATTATCCAGATAGAGTTATCCAGAAGCCTTAAACAACAAGCATCCCTATGCAGCCACAGAGATAAAGCCAATTTGCAAAGGACAAGATGCAATCAAAATACCAGAAAACCTACAAGAGGTATAGATGCAATTAAAAGGTTATCAACTTCGGTGACAAGTAAAATCAGAAACAGCGACATGAAAAGCCGGTATACGTTCAGGCATCAACCTAGAATGAAACACAATAATATGCCATCCATATTAATTTAGATCAGAAGACTGTCCTCAGAGTTTGTATATGATTCCAGGTGACTACGTCAAGTCCCCACGGTTCCAAAAATGACATCAACGTCTACTGGATATCCATCTAACTGAATTTGAGTTTTTTCACACATGAAAACTGCATTCAGAAGTGTCTCTTGTGCTTATTGCTTAAAAATATTCCTGGTAAAACTTTGGAGACAAATTTGTATAAGATAGAGCAAATTGTATACATATTTCAGCAGATTAAGCGTCAACAAGGTCACTGCTCCCCAAATCAAAGATTGTTGTTCCTTTCCCACCAAGAATGCATGTGGGACTCAACTAGAATAGAAGATATTGATTTTTAAAACATCACACTTTACAAATGAAGTGCATATGAAAATATGAACATTTTTTCCCCTCGAAACCAGTCAAGCAGCATATTCAGAATATAGGGAATGTCGGAGGTAACGTTCATTTGCAGCTTGAATTCAACATACTCTTGCTTTTGGGTTTCATTTACTTCTAAGGCACTCCAATGGAAACGACTGTACATAGGATGAATTGACAACTTGACAAGAAAGCACAACTATAGGACTATCGTCTTACAGAGAACAATAGCACGCTAATTACTAGGATCTAGAGTTAAGGCAAAATAATATGAAAGTCATAAACATACATCTGTATGAGGAAGAAGACACAACATCCAATTACATGAGGAAAAGGAAGGAAGAAAAAGGATGCTCTCTAGCATGACATTACAAAAAAAAATCCACCCATTTGACATATTTAAAGAACAAAAATTAGCATTCATTTGCATAGTGATAGTAGATTTGGAATATCCAATTTCAAAAATCTTCAAAAAGAATAATTTTTTTAAGTTTGTCTGCCAAATTGATCAAAAACTTTACCCAAAAACATGAGATGGCAAAGACATTTTTGTATCAAAAGTAACATAAATAAGATTACTTGGGTTGTAGGGAAGACTTGTTCTCCGGCATTACATTATAAGAAGTAAGAACAGTTAACGAATTTGGGAATTGAGATTTTTAAAGAGCTATATAAAAGAGTTTCATATTAGGATCCCACCAGAGAGCCATACCCACCCGTTTAACAAGAGAAAAACAGAATTGGGTGTTTTTTCCCATTATAAATTTGTCAATTTATAAACTCAATCAGTTTAAACCACATACTTTGCCTGAAATACCACTATCATATACTGCTCAATTTTAAATTTTATCATAGCATTCTGTAGGCCCAAAATGCCCACCAGTCTTACAAGCAATAATAAATTCATCAATTATAATGCGAAACAAACACTCCCACAAGTTTCCATGGATAACTTGAACTAAGATTCACACATGATAACATATACCACTATAAAAGAACATCAAAGAGAGAAATGTATCTAAGTGAATTAGGGGATTGAAAACTTCGTTTTAAAATGTAATTTAAGACACTCATAGGCCATAAAATTTATTCTCAAGAATTCAAGAAATTTTTGCTCTACTTTATCCAAGTTCTGCAGACTCAGCAACCCCACTTTTCACTTTGAATTGGAAAAAGAATTAAACAAAAAATATTTTCTGTTGATGTCCATTTCTGTGGAGAGACCAATAATATATCTTGGCATAACAGTGCTCAGCACCCAGAACGGGAAAACCATAAATTCTCATGACTCAGTGGTTCAACTCATAGTTGGTTACATTATAAATAATAGAATATTAAAATAATAAAAAGGGAAAAACTGATCACTTAGTCATTACAGCCAAAGTTTAAAAAGGCGGAAATATGTCTTGAAGCGTTTTCCCTCGATGAGGCAAGGCATACGCCTCAAGGCGATTAAGGCGTAAGCCTCTCGACAAACCGATTTTATAAAACAAATAACTTATTTCAAGCAAAACAAAATAAATTGATCTATATTCGAGTACGTACATCATCACATGTTGCTATTGTAAAAAATCTCATAGTTTACAACTTGTGACTGATTAGGATGATGAGTGGACTAAATGTCGCATGTGGCAGAACCATTTATGAGAAAAAGAACACGAATTTCAACTTATTGGGCTATGTTTTTGTGTTGTTATTCGACCCGAAGTGTAGTGAACTTTTTATTTTAGTCATTAAACTAAAAACAATTTTAGAGAAATCAAAATTGGATGCCAATTTAGAGGCTTGTGTCTCTTGAGCCTTGAGGCACAACCATAGAGGCGTACACCTCACCGCCAAAGGCGTAACCCTCTAAAGAATTTGCCTCAAACTAGAGCATCAAGGCACTAGACAACTGCCTCAGGCCGATGCGGGCGTTGAGGCGAGCCTCCGCCTTGCCTTTTAATACTATGATTACAGCTGATCTTAAAAATGAAAAACGTACTATAAGCATATCTTGAACGGATGAAAATTTCATAAGTATGAACATAGTGCAAGCCTTCTTTTATAACTAGTACAAAAATGATTCACACATAGTTTTTGTACTTGAATTCCGATCATATGCACAGCCACTGCAAATTATTCATTTTTCACCAGAATCTCCATAAACATATAGCAATAAAAACTTAAGCCTAAACCAACTCAGAAGTCTGCAACAAATAGTGAACAGAAAGATTTTGCCTGAGACATCAAGACTCTTGTTTGACATTCAATATTCATAGCAGCCTACTATTCTCTGAGAAGAGAAGCTGGGTAAACTGGCTGGATTTGGAATTCAGCATGGAAACAGGAACCATATAAATGTATTCAATATTTCTGATTGAAATGTTAAAAAGAACAAAGCAATTTAAAATAATGCATGAATCGAACTTTCTAGTATGAAAATAAGCAATCATCATTATCATTAAACTACAAAACAAAAGCTTCACTTCCTGTCGATGTTACCAAGTTTGAACAGACTACTGAAAAGTCAAAACTGCTTTCAGACATGTCCCTTAAAACTGTTTTCAGGGTGTTCAGGAGAAGAAAAGAAAGGAAAACCCGAATCAGTGGAAAGCCAAAGAGCTTATAACGGTCAAATTTCAGAAATATCACTTTCCCTCTGGAAGTATTTCTCTGTTCTAGTGAATAAATCTTCACATTCTAAGACAAAAGATACTTCAATAGTCCAACTCTAAAGGGCAAAGCGCAGACAGAAAATTCAGCATTCGCACTTAGCTTAAAATGTTCTCAATACCATGACAATATCTAACAGCAATGTATTAATAGCTAATAAAGTAAACAACATGATTGTCCCAGGCATTAACCACCGTGGTTAATACTAATTCCCACAAAGAAGAATAAAAAGGAACCCTAAACACAATCAAATAAAACCAGAATTAATAAACACCCCGTATGCTTTTCGTTTAACAAGAAATTCAATCTTTCAGAAACTCAAGTTATGTTTTCAACCCCAAGTACGAGCTTTTAATAACATCAAAGTAATAAAGCATCAATTTTGCCAGCCGCTCCTACTTACATGTCAAATATAATAATTCCAATAGTTAAATTAAGTGATTACCATATTCAGTGCGAGGTCGTTTCAGCGCACCCGCAGATTGCTGCAGAGGCACTTGCCGATTATTCCAATAGTCGTCCCCCATCCCCTCTAAAACAAACACGGGAAAAAATGAACAGAAACATTCCAGAATGCATAAAAGCGTTAGCCCAAAATCGCATATTTCATGTGGAATTTGCGGTATAAAGTAACCTGGAGGAGTGATAGTTTGAGTGAAACCCTAGATCCGGTGTTCCAAGCGCGGTGTCTCCAGGAGTAAATTTGGGGAAGAATTTGACTCTGTTTTTCCTAATTCGCAATGCGAAAGGCCTACATTAATTTAGAGCTCGTTTGGCCTAGTTTATTTTTTCTATTTATAAATTTATTTTTTATTGATTTGACAATTATTTAATAATCACTACATATTTTAAACTTTGATTAAATCTCCACCACTCATTTTCATTATATATAAATTTCTTTTATAAACTGACTTTATAAATTTAACCAAACGGGCTTTTAGTGAGGATGCATAAATTTCTTTTATAAACTGACTTTATAAATTTAACCAAACGGGCTTTTAGTGAGGATGCATACAGCAGTAGTAGTAGTAACAATAATAATAATAATAATATATCCTTCCTTCAAAAAAAAAATAATAATAATACCTGATACCTGAGGGCTAAGGCACCTCTTTTTTTTTTTCTCTCATTATTATTATTATTATTATTTTAAATACAAGGGGATGTGCAGGTAGGGAGGGAAATTCTAAGAGGGATAGGTGTTATTCAAATTTGAGATCTTTCGCCTTAAACGTAAGTATCTAAACACAATTCAAACCACGCCACTTAAAGAACTTAGCGATTAGATAAATGTTATAAAAATAGGACAATATTACAAATTCACCTTATATTGTGTCCACCCTACATCTACTCCTATTAAATTGTTTATATACCGCGATAAGTTGTTTTTAATGTATCGCGATATATAAACAATTCAATAAGGATGAATACAGGGTTGACGCGGGACGGATGAATGTCCAGCATTATCCGTAAAACTCTATCATATGGTTCTATATGCTATTTGTAGGGAAGTTTGTATAAAATCTTTTACAAAATATAGTAAATTTATCATTTTACCCCTAAATGATTTTTCCTCAATAACACAATACAAGGGATAAGATGGTCAAATCAACTCATTTTTGTAGCATTTTCCTTTGATAGCAGAATGATTACTTACAAATAGCATTTTCTTTTGATAATTTAATTATATATATATATATAAGAGAGAGAGAGAGAGGGGCATGTAAATGTGGGCATGTTACATGTGTTATTTTTCTATTGGAGCACATTATCAGGACAGTTCCATCTATGCGATAGTCTCATAGCATTTCTATTAGCAACCAACTATTAATGAGATTGAATTATAATCAATATTTTTTCAGATTGAGTTATAATCGGTATTAGTGTTACATTTTCATGTGATTTTAACATGACTTGTATATCATTCTATGAAATGTAACTATATTTATCATGATTATGTATTTTTATACAAGCAATGTGGTAAGATGTTGAAATGAGAACCTCCTCATAGTGACAAGGGCTCCACTACATGTAACGCCGCCTCATCTTAAGGGGGCTCAATCGAACACATTAAATGCTAAGATGAAGAGCACTCTTATATTTTATAGCAATAACATCCACACATTTTATATACTACATCCATTTTACAAAAATAGTCTCATTCTCTTTCTCACAAAGATTTGATAGCGTTGGAAAAGTAAACTTTAATATTTATTTCCTATATACCGTTTCTTTTGTTAAATATTTCACTTTAATAATTTTACTTTTTTGATTATAGTATAAAAGAGAACTACTATTCTAACTACATTTTAAAAAGAAGAGCAACTTATATTTTAGGACGGATAAAAAAAGAAAATTAGACTATCTTTGTGAGACGAAAGTAGCAGATATAATCAAGTGATGTATTCATCTTACAATAGTTCCGCAATTTGAAAGAAAAATGACAAAAATGACAAAATGAGAAGTAGGACTGAACAAATGAACCGCCAAACCAAAAAACCGAACCAATCCGTAAAAATGGTTTGGATTGGTTTGATTTAAAAAATGAAATGGTTTGGCCTGGTTTGAGAAAATTTCAAATCGCTTGAAATAGTTTGGTTTAGGTTTTGATGTTTAAAAAACTGTTAAAACCGAACCGAATAATAGTTTTTGTTTTAATTAAAAAATTATTAATGTGTAAGTAATATGAAGAAAAAATCAACAGACTTTATTTATTTATGATTGTCAAATTCGTTGACTAAGTTTGGTACTCTAATAAGGAATTTTTTGTGATAATTTCATTCGTTTTAGTAATTAAATAAGCTAATTTTTGACTAATTTAATTAATATCTTTAAAAAGAATTTCTGGAGAAATTATATATAGCGGCTAATTGACCATATTTTTCTAAAAATTTGACATTTAGATGCTTGAACAAAATAGCACATCCATAAATATATTCTGGCAATATCTCATTTGAAATATATGTATTATTATTTGAACTTTTTTTTATCTATTAAATTTAATTAGTTATATATTTGTGTTTTAGTAAAATTTATTAACTTTTGATGAGTTTGACATTGGTATTAGTATTCAAAAAGTATAAGTATAGTAGAGTATTTATATTTATAAAAATGTTAGTTTTGAGTTTATTTTCATTACATTCATAGATAAACCGTGGTTTAAAACCGAACCAAACTGAAAAATATGTTTAGTTTGGTTTGGCTTGAAAAATTAAATGGTTTGGTTTGATTTACAATTTTTCCAAACCGAAACCAATGGTTTGGTTCAAAAATAAATCAAAAACCATCTGAAACGAACTGTGTTCAGCCCCCAAAGAGAAGGGCTTAATTTACTCAAAGGCTCCCTAACGTTTGAGGTTGTTGCAGAAAAAAGGCCCTAAGTCCTTAACCTTTAAATTCATCGCCTAAGCACCCCGAGCTTTTTTGGTTAGCGTTGCAAACAGCACTTTCCATCAAGACCAGATACCGTCAGCTGACCATCATAGTCAAATAAAAGATTATTAAATTGACTAAAATGCCCATATGTTTAAATAGGATTTATTTACACAAAAGCTGATGTTTAAAGTTGTTGTGGAAAATGCCTCCAACCTTTTATTTTGATGTTAGATACTCCTAGCCTTTGTGTTTGATTGCAAGAACAGCCCTTTCCATCAACTTTCTTGAATGCTAAACCAAATTAGTTTTTATGAAAATTCACCAAAATGCTATTAGATTTAAATGCGCTTAAATAAAATAGTAAATTTTCACTTTCTCCCCAACTCCTTCACTATCTATTGTCATTGCTCACTCTACTAATTGTACTACTACTATCACCCATTTATCATGAAAAATGAGAAAAATTCACTATCCGATGATATTATGGATGTTGCTTTTGGAGGGGAAGAAATCTTTGCATTTAAAAAAAAAAAGAACCAGTAAGAAATGGGTAGATTCTAGGGATAAGAAATCCCCTCACTTGGATAACATTCAAGTGAACTTCCCACAACATCTCTCCAATCCCCTTATAATTCTCCAAAAAAAAAAATAGAAGAAAAAGAAAAGAAGGCGAAATCCCCTCACTTTTGATACTTCAACAATTTTGGGAAAGAAATCTTTCTTTGAATGTTTTGATTTTTCTTTTACAAAGAAAACGGGGAGAACTTCCCCCTCCTTGCGTTGTGCCACTGACCATGCTATCATTTGTAATGGTGCTATCATTTGTAATTTTTATACTTAAATGAAGCTTTTGGATATTTATGATGGCCTAATTAAATAAAGGATCAAGAAAAAAATGCATACGGAACTTTGAGGATAAAAGAATAATTAAAATAATTGCATGTGGGGTCCCTATTCACCCACTATATGTCTTGCCCCATTTCTCCCATTTTTTCCCACTAACCCGTCCCCAGTTCCTGTAAACTAGTTTTATGTACCCGTGCAATACAGGGAAATAATATATTTTTAGAAATAAATAAAGGATAATTATATTAACACTACAATAATTGTTCTTCTCACCACATTATATATCCACAACAAATAACTTATCATTTTAATTAAAACACCACATTAAATTTACAATAATAACTTACCTTTTAAAAGTCCAAATATATTATATACGGCATGATACTTTATCTCTAGATTTTCTCTCCTTCCACCACAATTGATTCAATCTTCCAAAATAATCAATTGAATAGAATCAATCAACATTCAACCATTCATCAGCCCACCCAAGCATTCATCGATTCAATTTTTTTTTTAAAAAACCTTCATTGATACAAATTATTGGTGAACATATAATTTAAAATCTAAATTAAAATTAAAATCTAATAAAAACATTAGAGAAATCATCAGTCATGAGTTCTCAAAATTTATGTGTCTATTACAACTAAATTAAAGTCACGTTTTTTCTCTTTTTTCTTGAACTCATAATTAAGAAAATTTATAATTTTTATCAAGATGCTATTTTAAATTTTATTTATGGTGTACAATGTAAAAGAATGAGAAATAATAAGACGGAAAAACTTTTCCTAACAATCAAAAGAATAATAATACTTTATTTTGTTTTAGTTATTATATTCTAAATCAAAAGAAGTTTTCCCGCCCAAATTTTTTCTTTTTTATTTGTTTACTTTATTTTGTTTTAGTTATTTTTATTTTATTATTGTTGAACAGCTTCTAGAATCTTCCTCTTTTGTCGATGCTTTTCTTTTACAATTCATAACTTTAATTTTCAAAGCATTCCTGATGTCATTTAGTGGGTTTTTTCTCTCTACACCTGTCTTTATAATCGTGTTTTGCCTCATGCGACTTTTGCCATTTTCTTAATTTTCAATTTTCCTATATAAGACCAATGTGACCTCACCCTTTACTCTTTTTCTCAATTTTATCCATGTTTACCATCTTCCCAATTTTAGAAAATCATATTCCCAATTTGCTCTATGTTTATGGCCATCCAAATCTCCAATTAGCAAAAGATTTGCAGCCTCATATAGTCATTTTTGCAGGGACCATATTTTTCATGATTCTCTTCCTATGGTAATTACAAACAAGTTATATTTGATTCTAATTGTGAAACTTAAAAAACTTTCTGCTAAGATTCTAACTCATGGCTTCAGGTTACTAAAGTTTTTATCTCACATCCCATGCTAATTACAAACATGTATATATATTCTGCTCTAATCACAAAACTTAAAATACTTTCTGCTCAGATTTTAACTTATGGCTTTGAGTTACTGAAAATATTATCTCATCACTCTCTCTATAATTTAAATTAAAAATATAATTTTTAAGCGTTGATAATTTGAATTTTTTGTCGTTTGGTAATCTTTGTGGTGACCATCTATATCGTTGTTTCTTTTTTTTTTTTTTTCTTTTTGTAAAGCTTATTTAATTTCAATCAAGAAGTTGACTAAATCAATGATGATTTTTAATAGGTGTTGAAAATTTTATTTTAATTGGTGAACGTACATTGAGTTAGTTTGGAAAATACTACACATATTAATTCAAAAGAAAATGTATTCAATGCTGGCTTGACCTCATGTTTGAGGATACCGTTAAGTGAGATCATAGATGGTGTAATTTTATTTAGGCTTTCATTATCAAGTCTAAGTTAAATTGTTTTGAACAAATAAGTAATAATAATGATTCTTGTGACACAAATTGTCAGCCAAAAGTGCGTGGATTTGTACAAAATGATTCTTTTATCAATTGTTATAATAGTCAAAATATTTTGTTATTTTATTTGATATAGGTTTAATTATTTAATATAGTTTTAATATTTAGATACCATATCCATGTGCATTACCGGTTACAAAGAAATATTATGTAAATTAGAATTTACTATTGAATATTAATATTAAAAATATGTTTAATGTTGCATGTATTACTTTTGTATTTTCGACCGATGTACAAATGTTGCTCATTTGTACGTTAATTTTGCAATGGTTATATTTTACACATTTTTCTATCAGTAAATCGCACAGGTGCTTTACTAGTTACTACTATATGGGAGTTTTTCTTTATTTTTTTTTTCCAAATCTTTGTCGCCAGTTATATTACGTAGATTTACAAATTGATGTTTTTTAGATTTGGAGTGCCAAAGGAAATCAATGAACATGATATATGTTTTGCGATGTAATTTGCCGGCCACAAGAATGAACTCAGAGCGGAGGTGAGTGGAAAAAAAAGGGCTAAGAAAGATAAATGGGTTGAACATTAATTGTGGGGGCATAAATTCATATTAATTAATTGTGGTCGTAAAAATTTATATTAATTAAGAATATGTTAAATTTAGGTTATTGATGTAAGTATATTTACGGGTATTTAAATAAATAAGAAAAATGTGGTGATAGAATGAATAACTGTCGTCGTAATATAATGACTCATAAATAAACTATATTAGTAAAATGGTCAAAACTCAATTATCAACATAGTAACAAGTATGCATACCCTAATGAGACTATATTTTATATGAGACAACATATTACTACCAACATGATAAAAGATAATTATTTCAATTTCCTTTCTTTTTCTTTTTCATTTTCATTTTTCTTCCCTTAAAAGGGTAATTCTTTGAATTTCAATCACTATAAATTGTGTAATTTTTTTTATATAAATGTAAAATAAGCAAATATAAACATATTATTGTGTAAATGCACAGACGATAAAAACATTTATTGCAAGATAAGTAACACACATAGGTAAGTAACATCACATATATAAGTAAGCACTGGTGTAACATTCATTAAGGCTCTTACCCGTATGACATTTATCCAATTATATTTGTAAAATGAAAAAGTAAAAAAATTATTAAAGGTAAAACATAATTTTTGTCCACGATTTCAACATAGCATTAGCACTAGACTATAATTTCAATTAATTAATATTGTCTTACAATTTTCTTTTTCTCCTTATGTGGCTTCAATATTGTGTAATCAATCATTCCTAAATATTACTTATTCTTGACGAAATTAATTTCCATTTCTAGCTCAAAAAAGACTAGTCATAGCATATAAAAAATCAATTGTGTTTTGCGTTATGCACGTATGATATTATTATGTAAAAAATGAACTATATTTTCGTTAGAATGCATTTCATTATATTTAAAAAAAAAAATCAAAACCTTTGTGGTTGATAAATAGAAAAATAAAAAGCACCTAGCCTAATACGATTGCTTCATACATCCAAATTAGGCACGTTACATAGCTTTTTCTTTTGGTCAAAAGAGAGTAATCTTATTATTAATTAATAGTCATCGAAACCGAGTACAAAAAAAAAGAGGGGAATGAGGCATGCATTGGAGCCCCAAACAGACACCATGACACCAAAAGCATAAAGCTAAAAAAAATCATAAGACTAAACTACATCCTGATATGAAACAAACAAACTACACAATGACATAAAACAAAAGTCAGAATGAAGATTAGGCACTCCAAAGCACCTGCATCAAGAGACCTACAAAACAAACTATTTCAACACAAAGACAAATCAGATAGCAAGGTTGCCAGAGACTGAGTCGTCCACCAATCCTGTAAGCCGAGTACTTGCTGGGCATCTCTCCTGCTTATGAGCCCAATTTTTAATCATCACAGAACACGCGAAGAAGCTAAGAGTAATTTTTCTAATATGACCAATGCAAAATCAGCACTCTAAGGCGGAATCATGCATTGTCTAACATCAGCGAAATTCACATAAAAAGACAAACTTTCAGCTTTCATCCCCATTTTTGTAGTTAGAAAACTCATAATACTCTGACCATATCACGGAAAGAAATGAAAATAGAAGACCCCTTCAGTCACGATCTATTTCAGCCAACAAATTTCCTTCAATGACTTTCAAAGTAAATGAATCCAATGAGACTAAATGCAAATGACATTCCAAAGTCATATGCAAAGGGTATAGAAAGTTACATTCTCCAAATAACTCATCCATTACTTATAATCAATTCAAGACAAAATTTCTACAATAAACAATTACTCATTAACTCATAAGCAGAGTTACATTAAACCAAAGAGAAAATTACTCAATAATCACGAATGAATAACTAAAATTAGTGCAACGAATCCTAAATCTATTATCTATTATAACTACTAAAGCAGCTGAGCTTGAGCGGGTCTCACCTGTAGTTTCCGCCCAAACTTAGCTACTTGGGCTTTTTTTATTATTATTTTGTTTTTTATTGTTTCCCTTGTCGCTTTTGAACTTATGGGGAAAGGCTCTACTTCTAGGGAATGGAAAGAGGGATGACTCCTCTATCCCACCATCTACGCATGCGGTTCTCCACAACATAGGCCTATTTTTTTTTTTTTTTTTTTTTAAGCTTTTGGGAGAAGACTCCACCTTGTAGGGAATGCAAACAAATTCAATAGGGATGGCTTTTCTTCTATTCCACTATCCACACCTGGGATTCACCACTTCCAATCGCAGCAACAAAATCTCAAGATTTGGGTGCGATTCTCCACTGGCGGTTGCATTTTGTCTTGCCGAATAGTGGGTTGCCACCTAAGCCGCAACCTCGGAGTTCGTTTTTTTCCTCCAAGAAGGTTAAGGCGGGAGAGCGATGGCGCAGTGGTCGGGGATTAAGAACTAGAATTGAAATTTAGCTAATTTTCCTTCATCTCACATCTAAAGTTCAAGGTAAAAATTCCTTTGTGAGTTTTTTCCCTTTTTATTTTTTTCTTCATTAATTAATTCATCCATGCAGACCCTTCTTCCTCGACCAGCCGCTCTTCTTCCAATTTTGCACTCTTCAACATCACGAATCATCTTTCTTTTCCTTTTCCTTCAGATAAATCGAGAAAAAAGGCTGGAGCCAAGCCAAAAGAGAAGAAGATGGTTGGTTCGCAAATCTTGCATTTTTCCTTTGGCCTGTCTTAGATTCTAGCCAAAACTTGAAGATTCGAGTGGGTTCCATGGGGATTTCATATAAGGTAAAGAGATAGGGTTTCTTGGTAAGATATTTGGTGTTTGAATAAGTCTTTGTTTTTTTGTTTCGTTTTTTTTCTTTAATATCTTGGTAAGATATTGAGTGTTTGAATAGGTTTTCATTTTTTGCTTTGTTTTGTTCGTGAACGAATTTGGGGTCGACAGGAGCCGTGGTGGCGTTTTTTTTTTTTTTTAAACTTTTTAGGCACTTGAATCTTTTTCTGTTTTTCTTTTGCATTTCTTTCCTTTCTTAATTGAATTTATGTCATCATTGCTAGTAATTGATTTAGCTACAGAAAATATATGTTAATGTTAGACATGGACCACTCTTTTAAATCTGATTTATTTGCTTCTGTCGTTTGGTGAAGTAATTTATGTAAATGATCTCCATTCCAACTCTTGATGAATTATGTACATTATCTTATTTTATTGTATTCCTACTCACGTTCATATTTGCTTTCATCTTTTCACTTTCTCTTAATTAAGAGTTTAGACTTTCTCAATCATATAAAGTAATTATAATGTGTCAATTTCCTTAAATTTGAATTCCAGGGTCTGGTGAAATTTCTGGACTCATTTTGGTTGATGTATTTGAATGGAAAGATAGAAGAAATAAAGGTATCCCTACTTACAAGTGTTGATGGCTTTGATTGGGTTTTATGTATATCAGTGTATGTGTATGAATTTTTTATGTGCTAATGTGATTTTGTTATATATATATAGTGGTAAGGCATATCCATGAGATTCTACCAAAGAGGGAAAGTGAGGGTTTAGTTGAACGAGAAATGCTTAAAGTGATAAAGATCGAGAAGGAGGAAGAGCTTTTTAAGGTTATCGAATATGCATTGAAACAAAAGGAAGAAGAGATTTTTAAAACTCAAGTTAGAACCCAAGAATTGCAGAAGATAAAGGAGTTCAAGCTAAACGTGATATTTTTTCAATTCATTTTATTTGCCTCTTTTATTCAAGAAAAATTATTTTAACTATTAAAACCCCCCCTTTTGTGTGTGTGTGTGTGTGTGTGTTTTCTTTTTTTTTTTTTGGAGGGCGTAAATAATAATCATATACTTTCTATTTTTAGACTTTTCTGACTAGATTTATACTCAAGGACCAAGAACAACAAAATAAAGACGAGAAAAAGGGATCCTGCTTTACCATTAAGTATGGTGGTGCAAAGACCTGTGGAATGAGGTATATGTTCATCTTCAAAAAACTACTTTACCATTAAAATAAAAAAAAGTGTTTAAATTATTTGATGTCAAATTGTTTGTGGGGATTTTTATGTTCTTTATATGAAGAACATCATGCTGAACAAGAGAATGGAATATAAGGCATTTAAAATTTTTTTATGTTTTTTGATGTCAAATGAACCAGTTGTTTAGGTGAGGAACATACAATATTTTATTTGTTTTATATTCTTTGATGTCAAATAAATTGGTGTGATTTGTTATGATCTTTATGACAAATCTCTTGGGGACAAAATGAAATATAGTGCAGAATAAATAAACCTTATAGAGGAGGATATAAAACTGAAAAGTAATTATATTAAGAGTTCGACATGAAGGTCATGACAATTATTTTTTGCACTTATCACTCTCCAACTGGAATGCTTTAACTGTTAATCATTCAATTTTTAATGTGTCATTAAATGTTAAAAGTGTTTGTCGTTTTTTAATTTCCAGATGCCATGTTGCTGAAAATAGTTCCAAGAACTTGGTAGTATAACATCAAACTGCTTCTCTTTGCCCCCTTTCTCTCTTTTGATAAGATGTTGGGTATTTTATTAGGTTTTTGCTTTTATTTTGTTGGTGAAAGAATTTGAGGTGATAGCGGCTGTGCTGGTTGGATTATTATTATTTTTTTCATGGGGCTGTTGACTATGTGCATTGTGTGGTGGTGTTGATGGCGTGCCGTGGCGGGGATTGCATGATGCGTGGCTACCCAATAAAAAAATTAACAAATGAGAAAAAATAAAATATGAAGAGCATGCACTAACCTATTTGTGGAAAAGTGGTTGCATTTGCATATTTGCCTTCATGAATGCGGAATTACATTGTTATTATTTATTTATTTATTTTGTTGGGGGGAGGGCGAGGGCATCAATTTTTTAAAATTAGTGATAATTGATGTACAGGAATTGATTTACGACCATCTAATTTTAATTTTTAATCAACTTAAATAATTATGGGGTAAAGAAATCATGAGTTGAGTACAAAATGCACTAAATGGATCTTAAATGGAAGACTTTAGTGTAAACATTAACACAAGTTACACAAGTATGTATTATCACTAAATGCAGCAAAGGGATGTATACAACTTTGTGTTACGTTAGTATGGTTGGATGCAGTGTGTAATGGAACTAGACAATTGGGTTTCAGTTGTTCAACATGATTTGATAAAAAAAAAAAAAAAAAGAAATTGGTACATCTGGCCGCGATCCACAAATTTTGCCCGAATTCGCGGAGGTTCTTCCGATTGGAAGGTGAGTATATTTTTCATTAGTTTTTGGTATATTGATTAAGATATTTTCAACCTTTTTAACTCTTTTGAGTCTTTTTAACTTAGTGAATAAGAGGATCTACAGATGATTCTGTTGTTTGGAATTTTGATTTAAGAATTTCACTTTTGAGTTTTTTAATAAAGATGAACAAGCATTTTAACATGCGCTCAGATCTTTAGCTTCCTGTGGTTTAACTTTTACCATGTAAAAGCTACTGATTATTTGTTGCTATTTAACTTTTACCATGTAAAAAGCTACTGATTTACAAAGCAGAACAAAGTTTTTCTGATTCTTAGCTAAATAGCATTCAAAGAAATGTTGCTTTGGTTGTTGTAGATTTGTCTCCTACCTATCTAGAAATCATTTTCATCCTGGAAACTTTTCTAAAAACTATTGATGTTTTTGTGTTTGTTCAGTAAGTTACCAGAATTCTTAAAAGGAACCTGTACATGTGCTAACCAAGGAGGTTGCCTTTGTATAGATAAAAGGCCATGGCAAAATCCGGAGATGATGAAGGTCCTTACTAGCAATGTGGATTATTCAACGATTTACAGTAAGTGTTGCTTTAAAATTTTTTATATTAAGAAATAAGTAGATTTTTGGAATAGGTGCTTTTTCTTAGTTTGAGGATGGTATGGCACGGTGACATTAGAAACGAACTGGGTTCGGTTTTGCAAAGCTAAATTTAGATGTCATTTACTGTCGTTTATCGTGAATTAAATTTCAATGGATCGCATTATATTGGTATAAAGCTAAATTTAGATGTCATTCACCTATCTATCACCTAGCTTGAGGAAGCTATTGAAATTTATGATTGGTAAAATTTATGAAATGAAAGCATAACAAGAGAGTACTTAGTAGATTTGAGGATTCTCACATGCATTAATATATGTATACATTAGCTAACTTTTAATATGAGAAGATCTTGTTGTTTCATTCAGCGATTTATTTATTACAGTTTGCAGATATTTTCCTTTTTTGGCTACCTTTTTCTTCTATTTACTGTTGCTTACAGAGGCTGGCAGCTGGTGAGTGGTTTAGCGCTCGAGTTTCAACTTGTGAGCTGTTTCATATTGCTTATCCAAGTGCCTTAGAAACGTTGAAGCCAAATTATGGTCAGTGTATGAGTTTGATTTTGTTTAAAACTGTTGTACTCGAATTTGTTTGATTTGAATAGGTTGTGTGCTTCTCATATGATATAATGCATGTGTTTTCCTTTCCCCTAAAACTCTTATATTCTGTTTTGTACTTTCATGTTCCTTTTTTTTTTTTTTTTTTTTGGTTGAAAGTGAAAATAGAATTTCATTGTATATCACAGAGGGTCACTATAGGCATACAATCAACTCAACAAAATTCATATTCTATTTTAAATATGAAATACTAAAATTATTTGAATTTACGTATAAACTCATAGTAGAAGGCAAGCTTGCATTTTGGTTTTGCTTGACTAATATATGCTTAAAAGCTTTTGAAATTTATTACACTTCTCAATCTTGGGTATTTTATTATTCTCTTTGTATGGTTGCCATAATAGATTATTTCACTATGCTTACCTGTAGTACCAAATTTATTCTATAAGTTCTTCCCTAAATAAGTTAACAAGTTCCATATGACTGTGGAATGAAATAAGACAGTTGCAGCGAACTCATTTCATATGTAACTAAAACTACAAAATGTAGACCATATATATTTGTTTTACATAATGTAACCTGTTTAAAAATAAATATTTGTTTCATTTTCTCTTACTGGATAGATATGCTTCCTATTGCCTAGGAAAAGCATTTAAATCATTGACCCCTATTTCCTTTTCAATTTTTAATTGTTTTAATCTTTTTTTAGATTATAAAATTCTTGGGTTTTGCTTTGGGGTTAGAATTTGTTTAATTTGGTCATTTAATCTGTGTTCTCGTCTTCCTTATGCATCGCAATTCAGTTTCTACTTGCCAAGCATTCTGTTGCTACAGTGCTTTGAAGAGAATGGAAAACTCAACTTAGAATGCAAGAAATTGCACATGAATAAGGAGTTGAAGTTGAATGTGTTATATTCTCAAACCTCAAAATCATGTGTGCTCTTCCGATCTTTTATTCAAGAAAATTACTTTAACATTTGAACCCACCATTCTATGTTTTTTGGAGTAAATAGTCATGATATATTCTTTCTTATCAGACTTTTCTGGCTGCATTTTGCTTAAGGATCACCTTGATGGATATGGGAACATAACCGGTGGATGAAAGTTTTGGATTTTCATATTCTATTTTAATTATGAAATACTCAATACTAAATTATATGATATTGCTTAATCTACGACATCGGTTGGTGTAAAATGTTGACTTAGAATCTGCGCTATTGTCTTAGTCTTATTGCATTTGTTGTGAATGTCGAAAGTCAGACCTCTACATCTTCTGAAGTTTGTATTCTATGATTTAAGGATTTGGTTTGAATTATTAAGGAATTCAGTGAGAGAATCCCTTTAATTTACTTGCCTATGTGATGTTACTTACCTTGCAATATATGTTTTTATCGTATGGGCATTTACACAATAATATGTTTATATTTGTTTATTTTACATGTATATAAAGAAATTTTACACGATTTATAATGATTGAAATTGAAAGAATTACCTGTTAAGAAAAAAAAGGAAAAGAAGGGAAATTAAAAGAATTATCTTTTATTATGTTGGTACTAATATGCTGTTACCTATAAAGTATACTCTCATATGCATACTTGATAATATTTTGATAATTGAGTTTTGACCATTTTGTTAATATAATTTATTTATTTCTAAAAATATATACTTCATGTGCATCGCACGGGTACCTAAAACTAGTTTCATATAAACTGAGTAAAAAATGAGTACCCTAATCTTGCAAGCTATTTGCATACCAATTTCTATTTTACACTTTAATTGACGCCTATTGAAAATTATGTCAGCTTTATTCCCACATTTGGAATGCTAAAATTAAGCATTACTTTTTTTAATGGTGGTAATTGCAGTGTGTTTGTAATGTGTGATAGATACACATGGGTAATTGTTACGTAATGCTATATTGACCTTATTTCTTTGCAGATTGAGATGCTATTGGGCAAATATTGGGTAATGATGCAATTCACATAGGGATGGTAAAAGAACTCCAATCCATTTACATCATTTTTACTCTCCAATTTTTGGTCATCTAAGATATACTTCTATGAATGTTTTAAGGATTAAGGAGGTCGGTTTGTTGCTTTTTTCCTCTTAGCTCTTATGTTCATTTATCATTTAAGATATAAATTTTTTATTCTATAGATATATAGTATTTACAACAATGCATCTTTCCATTATATATTTTTATAAACACTGAAATCAAAATAAAGAATGCTTGCCAGGTTTTTTCATCTTACATTTTATGTTGAGAATAGTATAGTATTCTTTTATGGTTTTTTTTAAATGAAATTATATATTTTAAGCATGCCCTTCCTCTTACTTCTACAAAGGAATGTATATGTCATTAGTTGTATTACCTTATTTGGATTTACACTTTATTGTGCTTGTCACGCCCCCGCTAATTTTACAATATTTATGAATATCTTATATTTATTTAAAAATTCTATAGCAGAAGCTTTAATTCAAAAAGTGGGGACGAGACGTGCAAAACAATCTAATTTTATCTTATCTTACAGAGTTTAACAGACAAAACTAATCATATAAGCTAACAAATTGTTAGACTTTTAAGAAAAGACTAAAGCTTTGTTTTTCGAGAAAATATAAAACACAAGAAGTTATATTAATAAATATATTTTATTGATTACTAAACGCCAAGTCGCTAGAAAACTTTTACAGGAAAAGTAGAATTCAAATCATTATAAAGATTATAACTCATTATTTTCTTATATGTTATAAGATATAAAAACATATATACACTATAGAGGTGGGCATGAAACTATTAAATTTATAGTAACTTCAAAAACAGATTTATACTACATGCAAAACTCTACTCCATTTCACGGCATGATCCAACTCCTGGCTTGCTTTGCTTTTAGATGTTATAGTTTCAATCATCTACAAAAATTATAGTAAAGAAGGGAATGCGTACAAAGTACTCAGTGAGTAACAAAACCCTTTGATTTACCTTTTATTTGAAAGATTTATTTTCCAGAAAATCATTCAATGCACAAAACTTTTCAATGCACAGATGGGCCTTATCACTAGTTAAACTACTACCCATGGTGCGCGCAAGAATCATATCAATTCAATCATGGCCATGTACAATTAAGTGGATCTACATTTGAATCTCAGTTGACCCCTACCGGAATTCTAGACAGATTAATACAGATACAGAGCAGATACCACACTAATCATCGCCCATCTCGGTATCATTAGATGGCTCCTAGTGTGGCAACAGAGCAGAACAGAACAAATACAAAACGGGTAGAGCAACTAGTGATTTAAAATGTAATATATCAATCTTTCTTTTCAATGCATCAGAATTCATATTTATTGCTTTAATCAGATACATACTTTACATTTCAAAATATCATCAATGTTATTTTTCAAGCTATAATCTTTCCATATATGGTAAGAGACCCTTTTCAAAGGATGAATAAGTGTTATGATGAGTTTCTAGAGTATATTTTCTTCCTCCAATGACTTTGGACGAATTTGGGGGTTATTGGAGGGAAAGGGAACGGTTTGAGATCTTTGGGAACTTGAGGACCCAAAGGCCTTTTTTATGATAGTTGAAATTTAATTGTTTTTAATAAAATTTGAGTTCCGCCAATCAAATCGTGACACATGGCGCTTTATATACCGCACACTTGGCAGGAATTTATCTGAGAAGTCCCTCCCTTTTGCATTATCTTTCAATTAAGTCATGGTACTTTAGTTTATGTCAATTGAGGATCGAATTCTTTCTCTATCGTCAATTGAGTAACAATCTTTTTATTCTCTAATACAATTTAAGAATTTTTATGACATTTCAAAAAGTTATTTGATCATTGCCAATTTTTATCATTCAATTGAATAGCAATTTACAACTTTGCAATTCGTTACGATTATATTGTCACATTCCAATTCTTGGCATTCAGTTGAGTGACAATTTTGTAACTTTACAATTGATGCACGTCAATATAATCCGGTTGTCATATTCTGATTTTAGACGTTTAATTGGGTAATAAGCTTGGAATACAATTCAAATAATTATTTAATTATTATTAGAATAATAATATACTTGCCTTAAAATTTTGCGGGGCGTTACAGTGCTAATATGTTTTCATTATATTCTTACTGACATTAATAAAAAGTTCTATCCAACTTTATCTCAAAGTTTTGCAAAACCTGGTTTGTATACTATAGTTGATACAAATTCAACATCTTGTAAAGGTACTTTTTAAATGTTTGATGAAATATTTGCATACTTCACTCTTTACAATTGGATGTAACTCTCTCTTAACTGTACATCTACCCGTGCAATGCACGGGTGTTAAACTAGTTATTATTAAACTCTGCTAATTGTTGAATATCCTTGAATTCACTCAACGAACATCAACCTAATTGAATTTACGAAATAAAGAAAATATCAAAGCAACATATCCAAGTAAAAAGGAATATTTAAAGGGGGGAATTTCAATAAAAGCGATCAGCATAAATTAGTACACAAAATAATAGAGATACAGAAAATTACAGAGAAGAGATAAGAGGGTTTCCCGACCACAAAAGTCAAGTCTGACCATAGATTGATAGGCTGCATCTTACAAATTCAATTGCCTTGAAAAAAGTAACGAGCTCAATTGAGCAATTTCACAACCGCAATGCAGAATTTAATAGAATGAACTGAGAAATTTACCTCTTCTATATCAATTTTATTTATAATGACTACTTGGATTTGCTCCAGGTTTTCCATTCTTCCAAGGATAAGACTTGCTTACACTACATATCTCTTTGACAAAATATACAAAGGCATAGATCAATTTTAACGGAAATCACATAACAATTAGTGAATGAGCATATGAAAAAATTTAATCAACCAAGTAAATTACCTTTAAATTAGGGAAACACTGTTGTTAATTAGTCCATTTACCTTGATCTGGATTCTCAGCAACAATTAAATACTATAGTTCCATAAATGATTGCCTGGGCCAGATTACTGAGTTCTTTGTTAATAAATGTAGATATGTGAACACACAAGAAATAAAAATTGAACAAAAAATTCAAACAAATTGCAGAGTACCTCTCGTCCCAAAAAACACCCAAAATATCACTAAAAACTAATTAACAACCTTGAAATCAAATTAAATGAAGAGAGAAAAAGTTATTACGAAATTAAAACCTTCTTTTCACGGATCTTTTATCAGGGATGCATCCACATTTTCAATCATATTCACAACTAAGATCATTCAAGTTTTGTCCCATTCTTTGCCTTCCAAATCTACAAAGAAAAGGATTTAAAGGAAGATTAAAGATGTTTGATTTCAGGAAATCATAAAACAAAAATATTATTAATTATTTACCTAATTGCGCCTCGAAGATTCTTGTTAATGTCCTCCAGCTTCCTCAAAGAAAAAGTCTACCGAAATGGAATCGCAGCCAAATCTCAAGAAACTTATGCTACTCCAACTGAAGCAGTGGGGAACCGAAGAGGCAGTAGGTCATAGAAGTCGTAACTACCGCCGCCTGCACCCTCACAGCGTCCAACGTGGAAGCCACCGCCGCCTCCTAAGTGAAACCCACTTGAAATCAAAGGTCTCTGCCAAAAACTGAGGAACACATGGAATAACGTATGGCCTTGGCAGAGGAGGTGGTCGGAAATCGGGATCCGCAAAAAGAAAAAAGAAGAATACAGAGGAGGCAAAAAATACTGTGAAAGGATAAGAATCGAAGCCAAAACAAAAAAACGAAAAAGCAAAATGAAATAACAAATGTGTTAAAAAGATAAAAAAAAAAAAAAAAAACTGTTCTTTAGGCGGGAAATGCAAAGCTTCTTAAGGAAGAAAGCTGCTGCTTTAGTATTGTATATAGAATAGATGTGGGTGGCAGAAGGCAAGCTCCCTAAACCTGGTAGAGGGTAAGTTAATTATTTAGTTAGTTATTTTAATTAGTTAAATAAGTTAGTTAATTAGATAGTTAGTTAGGTTAATTAATTCATAACCTAATTTACTCTTTTAGGTAATTTTTAGCGTTGTTTGGAGTTGGTGAGTATAACTTTCTATTGGCGACTAGAAATGAAGATTAAGAAAGAATACGCGATTTGTGGCTTTTCAGTCTTTGTAATGATATGTGTTAGACCTTATATGTTATTTGAAAGTATATATATTTCAGGTCTAAGATTGTTGTAAGTTATTGGAAATATTATTCTTAAGTGTACTTAGTTTTGATAAACTATTAACTTGTCCCAACTAGATCTTGACATAAATAATGTGAGGAGTTTGATATTTACATATTCTAGACCTAACCTGATAGTTTGGAATACATATTGACGATTCGTGAAATGTCTTGGGTTGTTAGAGCTATTAAAGCCGGAACATCTAAGGATGAAGTAAGTAGTTCAACTACAATGCAAAACGAAATTTTTATGTGCTTCTATATAGTAACGTGATATTTAAATGTTTGTCACTGATAAATGCAATTTTGCACTTACCTTAGGCCATTAAAACTAGATATGTATCATTGTATTTCCTCAATTTACTACTTAATTTTGTTTCTTTTTGTTTATTTTAGAATTAAACTCGATTTTAAGGAGAAATAAAAAATAAAATTTAAGAGCATCCCAAACTTCCCCAAACTTAATGTATACATTGTTCCAAATGTATAAAATATAAGTTAACAAAAACTTGTTGTCGATTTTATCCCACAAGTAGAGAGATCGTTAGCAAATAATATAGTGATGAATAGAGTGTCGAATACCACGAGAACTGAATCTACTAAGTTTCACTTTAGTTGACCTAAGCTTTAATTAAAAGAAAATACACAATAAGATGTGATAAATAATTTTAAAGGAAAAATAAAAACTAGATAAGAAAATAAATAAAATTATTCACAAATATGAATACACAAAAGCATTAGGATCTTCGAATCCACCACCGTTTTCACAATTAATCCTTAGCACTCGTCCTCACACGTTATAGTCTAAGGTTTAAAATCAATAATCCTAATTTATTTGAAGGCCTCTCTCGATAGCCATTCAAATCTATACCTATATGCGAGACCAATTATCTCTAATTAACCTTCAAACATAAGACATGCATTCATTCACTTTAATTATTATCTAACGATTTCATAGAGTATAATAGTATCTCTAACTATTATAGAACCTTATGCCATTCATAATCATGTGCTAAACACATGAAGAATCTCTCGAAAACAACATGAAATACAAAACTCAATATAATGGTGATTAAACATCAAATTGAATTAAGCGCATAATGAACAATCAACCCAACAAACTAAAACAATAGTAAAAATGAATACAATAAATTAATAATGAAATACAGGGTTTCATCATGAACCCTAGTACAATAACAATTAGCCTGTCATATTAAGGAAAAGAGAACAACAACAGTGATTGGAATTCAAAGCTTGAATTAGAAGAATCCATGATAAATTCCACATGTTTCTTTTCCTCCTGACTCAAACCCATGTCTCTCGGCTTCTCCTCCTCGGCTCCACATCTCGATGACTCTCTCTTTAATTCCCCGGGTTTTCTCCTCTTTATATTATCATACATAATCATCATAGTAATTTGGGCTACGAGCCCAAATTTTTCCTCTTCAACTTTAGTCATTTGGAAATTACAATTTTAGCCCACTAGTTTTTGATTTCATCCCATCTAGTCCTTTTAAGTTTCCAGCATAGGAATTTTGACTCCATGATTTCCAAAAGTAGGTAACATTGATCCTTTTTCTTCATTTCTTCATGAATTGCCTTCTAAGATTAGGTTTAATCCTAAAATAAACAAAAAAAAAAATTAAATTAAGTAGTAAATTGAAGAAATACAACAATAACTTTCTACTTTTAATGGCCTAAGGTAAGTGCAAAATTGCACTTATCAGTCACACACTATGATATTTATATATTAGACTGGAAAGTTAGGCATGACATTTGACACCATTGACATATATGTTTGTGAACGTATGACTCTACATGCCATATGTACCTACTGAAAATGATGATTAAGATGAGGACATGTATATGGTATGATGATTGACATAAGACACTATAGAGGATGGTGTGATTCTCCGTGTAGTGTATTTGTCATTTAGGTATATACACTTGCGGGTGTTGTGGGCTCAGAAACCGCCGACCTAGAGCTAGTATATCTACCAGACGTGATGTAGAGACCCAACGATGGTGTATTATAGCCAACCCTTGATGATTTGATGATATTCGTTAGCCATTGTCGTCTCATGAATCAAGTTGAGGCAACGACGAACACATAGAAGGATCTTGAATCAAGATGAGACCATGACGAACCTTCATCCAAACCATGTGCGTATAGGCCTTTCAATTATGAGCTCATGCTGTATTTTACATGAGGTATGTGAGCCCTATTTGTATCGTGGTATGCAGATTCATTACATATAGACATCATATATATGTCTAAGCATGTCATTACTTGCTGAGCGATAACTTATGTAGGCTTTTTTATTATTCAATAAGTACGACTTTCTCAAATTATTATAAAATATATATTTGAATGCTGTAAAAATAAACTTTCTTTGTCTTAATTTAATCTTTCTCGAAAGGTAATTTGATGTAAATAATCTTTCAGTTACAGAAAACTTCTAAATTTGTACATTTCATTCAATATATAATTGTCAAAATTCCTACAAAAGCCCAACATATGCAGTGGACCCTTCTCCCAACACAGATGGGAAGAAAGCTTATTTGAGCCAGTGTGTTTGTTGTGCGGCGGGGGGCGGGGGGGGGGGTAGATTTATATGTAACTCGATCTTTAAATTTGATCATCCTGCGATGCAAGTACAACAATGCTAATTATGTTGAGAACTTTTAACTTAATATATATAAATTATAGCCATAATCAGTGCCAGCCTTGTCGTTACTGGGGCCCTAGACGAACTTCAAAAAATAGACCCCTATAATAAGTATCAACCAGGGGTTGGAAGGGGGCTGCCCCTGAAAAAAAAATTTTTTTGGGACTATATTCCTTAATTTTTTTAAACAAGATTTGGTATGCAATATATGTCATCGGAAACATAATATATACAACGTAACAAAAATTACCAAAACATATACAACGTACCAAAAATGAAAAGAGACACATTATCAAAAGAGAAAAAAGAACAAAATGAAAATAGATAGAGGGAAGAAAAATATGTCAGACTTAAAAGTACTAGAATATTTGCTTAAATAGTAGTATATATGACCTTTGGAGTCGACCAGGAATCAGTTAGTAAACACTGAAAATAAAAGAAGGGGGCAGGGTAGAGGAGTTTGGAAATAGTATTTGTCATCCCAACCAACACATCAGTTTCTCAAGATTACAGTAGAAAATATAAATTGAATCAGTTGCTTAGCATGTAAAGTATTTTTTGTCTTAAAATTTTGATTTGGTCCTTGCTTGTTTCTGTTTAACTAGTTGGTGAAATCATCCTAGCTTAAAGTCCTCTTTCCACCATTGTATGAAGTAAAATGCATCAAAACCACCATAGAACTCATTTAAGCAATAACTCTTGCCACAAACGCCAAGGCAGTGTATCAAAAGAAAATTTTCCTTCATTATTATAACCCAATATGTATGTCCATTTAAGACATATATGCCATTGACTATTACTTTTTGATCTTCCATCTGTACAAAGACAAGTAGACCAGGAATGAAACATTAACTGTGGCAACCATTATAGTGCTCACTTCTGCTGATATTTGCTTTGCTTTTTTTTTTTTTTTTTAAGAAGGGGTAATTTTTTTAACTAAAAACCAAAGTTCAATTGACTAACATAATTAGTCAGTCAGTCTAGAAGACAGATTCAAAAGAACATTCATCTGAACCCCAGGAAGCAAGTGAATCAGGTTCTGAGTGACAAAATGTGACATGAAAAAGAAAGCTAACACTTCTAAGGTATATCTTGAAATCCCTTGGATATAATAATATAGTTAGTTTTTAACTATTTATCCAACCAAAATTAGTATGTATACGACATTCTCTACTATTAAACAACCAGTGAAAGGAGTCAATGCCACCCAGTTGCAGCAACAGCACCATGCTCAAACCAATAGGCATTAGAAGGTGCCACAAATGAATTGTTACTGAAAGCAGAGACATCAGCTTCAACAGATAGAATAAGCATCGGCACTTGCTGTTGTATCATTAGCAAACTGGTTTGAGTCCCCATTACCACCATCAATGTAATTGACACTTCTATGATCATAGCTGGCAAATTTGCCGGCAAATTCAGAAAACTGAATTTTGTTTTGATACATGATTCTCTGTAAAACTTTAATAATCTATCACTAAACAAAACTTTGCGAAATGCAAGGTAGATATCCTAGTTCTACATGCCAAATAAAAACTAATTAAACATGTCCATTGCTTAAACAGCAAATGTAAAAATCAATTGCTTTGAATGTTCAGCAATTACCAAAATCTGACTTGCATAGTGGTAAACCTTAATCTAGTAACAGACATAAGTCCTTTTCAAGATTCTCATTATTCTCTAATACTTAGAAGAATGGCACAGCAATTAATGTCCATCAACAACGAGTTATTGCTTTTCGCACAGTGGATAAAACCACAAATTATGTTACCAACTTGACATAAGTAGAACAAAGGTTTGACCTTTATATCCAATCAAATCCAATATTGGATTCAATATATAAATCAATAGGAAATTAGTGCTTAAACCCATAAAAGCGCATAAATACCTTTTGTAAACTTCGCCAAAGGTACCGCAGCAGCACCAGCTCGGCAAAAGGCATGGCAGCAGCACCAGCACGACAGAAGGTTCATGGCAGATTAGGGTTCTTCAATTTCCAATTGGGGATTTGGGAACTGGGGATATTTTGAAATTTAGGGTTTTGGGAAGAGGGGAAATGAAGAACGCGTTCGCTTTGTTTCGTTTCCCTTTTTTTTTTTTTTTTTAAATAACTTTGTTTCGTTTTCTGTAGAATGAAGATAAACTTTTTTTTTTTTTTAAATCTTAATTTTCGGAAAAAAAAATTTGGGCCCAAAATGGGCCCTTAAATTTTAAAGAAATTGGGCCCTTAGTTTCAAATTTTAGGCCCTGAAAGCATTTAAAAAAAAGGACTCATCATATTTTGGGCCAAGTATAACCCAATTAAATGGGCCCCTGTTGGTCCTGGGCTTGAGGCCACTGAGTCAGCAGCCTCAGCCCAGGACCGGCCCTGGCCCATAATACTTACACTCGGTTCAACAACATCACAAATTGGCCCTTAAGCTCGAATTATGAATGAAATCAAGACATAGGCTTCTTTTCCCCAAAGTTACATAGGCTTCTTTCCCCCAAAGTTCATTCTTTTATGGTAGCCCACTAAGAAATGCATGTTTGTTTATCTCTACTTTAAATCACTTTTGTGGGTTTTTGAATTGAACAATTAATCCAAGTGTTCCTTGCTTTTCACAAAGCTTTTCCCTACGCAATCATAGCACAAACATGAAAGGCGGCTTTCAAATTGGAGTTTGCATTCATTATACAATCGCAACAACAATTGCACTATCATACCATCACCATCCATACCGGAAGTTTTAATATATAAAATATGGAAATACTGAAAAATTAAGATATATAAAAAAAAAATTCACATATATAGTAATAATTTTATAATACTATTTTGTGCAGAATCAGTAATGAAGTGTGAGAAAAGAGTAATTCATTGATCATTAATGGTAATAAAAAGGTATTTTAACTTCAACAACGGCTATAAATAATTTAAAAAAACTTAACTCCGTCAATAACACCTTAAAACTTCCTCATAAAATAGATAAAACTGAGTTATACTTTTTAACTTTGATTAAATATCTTGTCTCTGGTCGTTATAAAAGAGATGGTTAGGCTAGGTTGATGTTTTAGAATTTTAATTGTTTTTTTTAAATTATTACTACAGGGGAATTGTAGGGGAAGAGTTAAACCCAATGAAGGGTGTTGGAAATCTACTCGAACGCTATTAAACCGCATGGATCTTGACATATAGTAACTTGTAAGTCATGAGCCAATGATTTGAATGTGGTTACTTTGTTGTATAGATAAAAATCCAGTTATATTTTTAAACTTTGGTCACATCTTTGGTCTCTAGCACTTAATAATAATCCTTAAAAAAAAAAAAGATGATTTGGGAAGTTGAAACCTTGGCAGTCCTAAGTTCAAGTTCCACCAACTGCGAGTTATGTTGATTTTTCCAACTGCACGATTGATTTGTATAATTCACTTTACATTGTGCTCCATTAGATGTAATTTTTTAAACATTTGTATTGTAATAATGCAAATATATTGTACTTGTTCACAGATAGATATATGATTTGGTTTTTTCATAAGATTTAACTAAAAATACACTTTACATACTACTTTTCTTTTCTTTTCCTTTTTTTTTTGGAGCAAGCTTTACATGCGAGTTTGAATTAGTATTCTTACTAAACTTTCCGTATTTTCTTTTGAAAAACGTGGATGATTAATTTTAAACTTTAATTAAAAATTAAAAAATGTTCTCAACAAAATTAAAAATTAATTTAAAATTAAAAGATTTAAAAAATTTTCTAAAAAAATTAAGAAAAAATAAAGAATCGAGGAACCAGAGTGTAAAATGTCAAACAAATGGTGATGGACGGTTGTGATATATATATATATATATATATATATATTAATTAACAATTTGTCTGACTCAATTTGATTGCATGCTAAATTAAAAATGATTTTCCCCCTCATTGACTGGCTCCTTTAAAAAATCAATTGATGATGTTATTATTCTATTATTATTATACTTTTCTTTAATGTTATACTTTTCCTTTTAATTAATTAATTTAATATTTCTATTTTGAGACTATATCTATATATTAATTTAATATTTTTATTTTAGAACTCTATCTACATATTACATTTAATATTTTTATTTTGAGGCTTTATCTATATATTAATTTAATATTTTTATTTCAGATATTTATCTACATATTACATTTTAATCAATTTTACTATGTCCGATTGTATAATTTTATGATTTTATATTCTCATAATATATTATATTTTACTTTATCAATATAATATGTCTATCAAATGCACGAATGTTAAACATAGTAGTCAGTAAATGTACGAGTGTGAAACTAATATTGATTATACTATAAGGTTTTATTACTTTTAAAGGAAATAAAAAATAAGAATTAATAAAAAAATTATTGGTTCATTTATTATATTTTTTTTTATTGTTATGTTTTTCTTTTTAATCATTTAATTTAATATTTAATTTTGAAACTTTATCTACATATTATATTTTGATTAAATATATCTCACATTTACCTAATGAGTTTGAATTACATGAAAATAGATAATATATCAATCTTGAGTTCAATATTACTTTTCCTTATTATTATACTTTTCCTTTTAATCATTTAATTTAATACTTTTATTTTGAAACTCTATCTATATATTATATTTTCATTAGATATATCTCATATTTGCCTAATAAATTTTAATTTTGAGTAATGCTATTTAACACCAATAATTTCGAATGTGTAATTTCATCATTTTATATTCTCATACTCCATTATATTTTATTTTGTTAACATAATATATCTGACAAACGCACTGGTGTGAAGCATAGTGCGTCCGTAAAACGCACGAGTGTGAAACTAATATATATATTATACTATCGGATTTTATTGTCTTTAAAGGAAATAAAAACTAAGAATTAATAAAAAAATTATTGGTTCAATTACTATACTTTTCTTTTTAACCATTTAATTTGATATTTTTATTTTGAAACTTTGTCTACATGTTACATTTTGGTTAGATATATTAATCAAGATTTCAATATTATTATATTTTTCTTTATTATTATATTTTTTCCTTTAATCATTTAATTTAATATTTTATTTTGAAATTCTATCCACATATTACATTTTAGTTAGATATATCTCATATTTGTCCAATGAATTTCAATTTTACTTTGTTCGATTATATAATTTCATGATTTTATATTCTTTTACTCTATTGTATTTATTTTGTCACTATAATGTCTATAAAACACACAGATATGAAGCATATATAGTATGTCTATAAATGCACGGGTATGAAACTAAATATAAAATTATACTATCAAGTTTTATTATCTTTAAAGGAAATAAAAAATAAGAATTAATAAAAAATTATTGGTTCATCGAGATATCGATAGACTGATAACAAGAATTTAAAATTATGTCAACAAAATAAAGAATTGATTGCATGCTACTTGCAAATATAGAATGCATATTAATTTCACGCAAGTTGTGTATTTCAATTTCTTTATGACATTAAATTTGACAAATACAATTATGTTATATTTTATGTATGAAATTTCTTTAGAACTCTACTCGTATAACGCACGGGTAGAAATCTAGTTCTAGCTAATTTAATGGTTGTCGTGATGTAGTGCCACATCTAGCGGAACGGCCCACCTTGGAGGGCCCCGAGCTGTCCATCTTGTGCCTCCCAAATCCAAATCATCTTGGGCTTGGGCCCATGAATTTTGCTTATTTTAAGAAAAAACAAGTTAAAAAGCAAAACATGAGAATAAAGCAATAATCACTTTTCTAGAAAACAAAAGTCTAAGCTAATAATTAAAGTAATTAGTCAGATAAGTATTCCTAAATCTAAGAGGATTTTTTTGATAGACTAATAATTGGATATATTGTGGCAATAGATCCGAGTCTAAAAAGGAGGAGAAATGTTTGTGGTAGCCTGTTTGTCTTATTCTAACATACATGTATATATAACAAAATGGCATTATTTTAAAAATCATTATCATCGATCATAAAGTATATCTCTCGAGTATTAAATTATTTTGGATCCATCAGACAATATGCTAGCCGAGTCCGTTGGAGTGGAATAAACACTAAAGGAACTACAACGCATGATTCACCACATTCGCGATATATTTGTACACAAGCGTTTCCATGTATGATTGATAATTTAATCTAACATAAATATGTAAAATTCCAAATCATGATAATAATTATAATAACAACAACAGTAATAATAGATTTTACATGTGCCATGTTCAAAGATGCTTATATAGTTATAGACTTTGTTTGGTAACCATTTAAATTTAGATGGGTTTTTAAATGGATTTAAATTTTAAATTTTGTTTAAGTGTCAAGATTTGATTGTGCCATGTGAAG
>CAVNYN010253931.1:0-10010 GCA_963692815.1 Nyctanthes arbor-tristis | reverse complement strand
CCCCCCCCCCCCCCCCCAAGCCTCCACGTGTTGGCCCAATTCTCACAAATCCAATTCCGAAGTTCTTTTTCCTTTCTTTCTTTTTTTTTTTTGGTCTTTTTGTTTCTTTTGGACCTCCAAACGTGTTACTAGATCGGGTCCAATCCCTGAAGTCCATCTTTTGCCGATGCGAAACAAGCGTGTTTGGCCTTTAAAATAAATTCATTTCAGATCGTTGAAATTTTTGAGTTCTAATTTCTCTTTCAGAATTTGTTGAATTGTGTCCATTTAAATCAACTCCATCTATTCCATAAAATACAAATTTTAATTAATATGCAAATATTAGCCATTGGAAATAATCAAAGTGTAGGGAAAATAACGCAATTTATATATCATTTATGCACTTTATCAAATTCCCCCACACTTAGACAATGCTTGTCTTCAAGCATTCAAAGCTCAAGTTCATCACTTTAATTCTCATTATCATCCCTTCCTCTACTCTTATCCATCTTTCTATAACCCAAACTATCACACTTTATCGATTTAAATTTCAACACAACAAGCAACCCGCAATAAATAGAGCAAATTCTCATCAACCACACAAATGACCAATCACAATTTCTTGAAGTCCAAATGTTATGGTATTTAACACCTTCACAAATAGGATTCACTCATTTCACTCAAAGTGTTTTAGGTATTAAATATACTCTCAAGTCAATACACAGAAAAACCTTATCATAGGCTTGCTAATATATCACATTAGCTCCATCAATGGACTGAATGTAAGTAAGAGTCTTTAACTAGTTGTAACGAGGCTTGGATAAGGTGTGATAGGAAGGACTTTTTAGGCTAAATAATTAAAAGGAATATATAACTTCTATTAAAACTCAATCACTATTAATCTCAAATAATACATCCTTCCCTTCCATCCATCCATCTACTGTAACAATTGCATTCTATATACTTCAAGTAATAATAAACTGAAAATAATGAATTAAAAACAAGAATACTCAAAGGATTCTTTTTCCTTTTTTTTTCACTTTTTCTTCCTTTTTTTTAATTTTTTTTCCATCTCTTTCATTTTTTTCTTTTTTTTTTTTTAATTCAGAAAACATGTTAGATTGCACTAGAATAGTTCATCCCCAACCACATGTTTCATGTTTCTTTTTTTTTTTTTTTTTTTTTTTGAAGGAATAATGAGACTCAAAGATATTAACCATTTAATTCCAACATCTCCAATCTTTTTCAAGAATAAATTAAAACCGATGAAACCAAGTCTATACATACATTCAATTTAAAGATTCAAACGAAGTGGAGATTAACAACGAAAAAGATTTTTCATGGATTAATGTGGTTGATTTTCGATAAAATGGCTAAAAGCTCAAATTTGACTCTTTAAGGGTATATGTGTTTGGGTAGGCTCTTTTCATAAGGCTAAATTTGGCTTTACCTAATGCTCTTACTAAAATAGTGCATTCTTGTCCAGAGAGATTTTACAATATGCATAACAAAGTAAGTTCTAGAAGGAATCCACTATGCATGACAATCACACAATCAAAGAAATTGAGCATGATATAATATAAATGCTCATAGGCTCAAAAGCTCACAAATTAAGGTTCATATGTGTATTAAATGCAACACATACTTCATCCATTCAATCCTTAAGAGTAATCAGGCACTGTATAGTAAACAAGAATCCAACTATCCATGCTAATCCCCCATCATGTCTCAATTTATCTCAACAATGCACAATAGTCCAAATCACATAGGGACAGGCAATAGTAAAATCTAGAATTTAGAAGAGAATTGAAAAATATTTTTTTAAAAAATTTTTCTATTCAGAGCGAAAATTGACAAAAATGAAATTAAAATAACAAAAATGAAACTAAAATTCAACTACTCAATTAAAAGAATTAAAAGAATTGAAATTAATCATATTTAAAACCAAAACAAAATTATGTTAAGAGCTCTCCCCCACATTTAAAACCACGCATCGTCCTCAATGTATCAAAAACAGAAATTTCAAAGGACAAAACGAAATTAAAAAAACGAGGACTCCCTGAAATTGTGAAGCACCATGGAGAGAAAGGTGCAAGACATTTGAAAATGTTTCTTTGAAGAATCACAGCTCATAACCTGAAACTCTCTTTAAATAAGACGTGCGCACGGCTTATATCCATATTTTTCTATTAATTTGCCCTATCAGGAGGCGTGGCCACGCCTTATCACCAATTATCTTCTGCAGAAAAATGACAGACAAGACAAAAATTCAGTAAGGAAAATTATAGACACCATAAAAATTAATAATAATGACATAAAAATAAAAATGAAAACAAATGCTAAAAAGAAATTTGGGATGTCTCGCAGTAGCGTCTTTCTTTACTGTCTTGGCTAGACGTCGTCAGTTCTCAGCTTACACTAATTTGATCAACTTGAAAACCTTCATTAAAAGGTTTTAAGTGATGACCATTAACCTTAAAAGTTTGCCTGGTGTCCAAATTTAGTATATCAACTGTATCATCAGAAAATTTGTTAGTGACGATAAAAGGTCCTACTCCTCTAAAATACAATTTACCAAAAATCAATTTTAATTTAGACTAATATAGTAGAACCTGTTGACTAATATAAAATTTTTTTCTAGAAATCCTTTAAACATAAAATACTTGTACCATTTCGTTGTAGATTCTTGAACTCTTACGTGTATCATAAATATTAAATTTTACAGTTACACCATCAAATTTCATTGTGAGAGTACCATTATGCACATTATCTTTCAACTTTTTCTTGTCGGTACAAGATTCTTTGATAAACATAACATGTAGAGGTACAAGTTTAATTGCATCAAATAATAGTGTTTACCTCAATTTTGTGAAATATTTCAAGGATTTCTTTATCTTCGTCTGTGATATCCCAATTTTTCCTTTTACTTGTGTTCTATGTGATAGAATGAAACATGAGGACCTATTAAATACGTAGAAAAGCTTAAGGGTAAAAATGGAATATTAAAAAAAGAGAGAAAATTGAAATGAAGAAATCGTCCCACTCTCTAGAGAATTTTAGTGGGAATTGGCCCATTTAGTATTGTGTGTGCGCGTGTGTGAATATAAAAAACAAAGAAACAAAATCAAAAAGCAAAATAAAACAAAGAAAGTGAAGGAGGGAGGCAGCTGCTGCGTGGTTCTTCGGTGCAAAAGGAAGGGAAAAAAAACAAAAGAAAAGAAGGAAGAGAATAATTGGAAGGAGCTTGGGACAAGAAGGAGAAGAACACAAGTATTCAATCAAGTAAGTGTTCTTTGCTCTTAAGCTTTAATTTATATAAGTTTAAGATGTAATTTTCATTGAAGGTTTATGAAATTTCTTGTGAAATTAATTCTAAAACCATGGCACAAATTGTTTTATGTAAGCTAAGAAATAGGAATTCTAGTTTAGACATGGAATACACTAAAAACTTAGTGTGTGTGTGTGTGTGTGTGTATAAATATATATATATATATATGTATGTTCATTTAGTCTAGGGAATTTTAATTTGCTTAAAATGATAAGAATTATTGTGATGTTTTATTGATAATTAAGGATTTAGTATGAGGTACTATGACCCTTTGTAAAAACTATATTAAATCTAGAATAAATACAAGGAAGGGACAATGTTATGTTAAATAGAAATGTGGAAATATTGTTTAAAGGCTAAGGTTAGTGTTTAAAGATGAAGAGTTAGTGTTTATATTTGGTGGGAAGTTAAGATTATAATATGTGATATTGTTATAATTTCTAAGATGGAGTAAAGCCTAGAATAATTATATGAAAGGAAGCATTTGAGGTTAATATTAAATTCTAGGAACCAAGCATGTAAGTGTGAATTTAACAAAAAGACTTAAGGTTGGAGTTAGTATGTATGTTGTTTTCTGCCCTTCAATTTTAGAGGATCATAAATGATAGTATGTATTGAATTTTAACACGATAGAAGTTGGGAAATGATCTTCTATGACTTGTCTATTATCCAAAATTGGAATGACACCATTTGGAGTCCGGTAGGAGTTTTTATGGCATGTTTTGTGAGGGTGGTTAGTGCTGACCCGAGAACAGATTCTTTGGAGGTTGAAAAATATTTTGGTATTCCTAACGTAGTTTTCTTGAGCTCAATTCCGCATATGATGAACTTATATAGGTTTTCTACATTCTAAGAGAATTTCATAAACATACGACACTGTCCTTGATTTTTAAATGGTTTTGAATGGGCATTGCCCAAACAGGGAAAACTTAACGATCCTTGTTGAAGGAGTTGAGCTAAGTCTTGGATTCAGTAAATTGGTACTATGATTTTATAGCATAATATCATGGTAATTTAGGAAATTGGTGAAGTAATGAATGACTTACTAATTATTATTAGCAAATGTGAAAATTGTTAAAGACTAAGAAAGAATTAGTGTTTAAGAGTGAAGAGTTATTTGGGATGTTTTAATTGATAATTGAGAGATTAGTAAGGGATGCTATAACCATTTGTAAAATTGAGTAAAAATATAGAATAAATGCACGGAAGAAGCAACCTAATATTTACAAGAAAATGTAGTAATTTTGTTAAAGGCTAAGAATTAGTGCTTAAATGTGAAGATGAGTTGCTTTTTTAGTGGGTATTTGATACTCTAATATGTGACACTATTATCATTTGTTAGATAAAGTTAAGTTAGAATAATTATAGGAAGGGGACAAACATATATCTATTTGAGAAATGAATAAATCTTGAGGACTTTAAATGAAAAGGATGAAAAAGGTCTTGAGAATTTAATGAAATAAAGAAATTTTCTCCAAAGCAAATATCATATTTATGAATCTTAGTTTAAATAGAGAATTAATATTAGTAAAATATGTTACAAATAAAAATAAATAAGAATGAAGACATGAATTAGATGTTTAAGTAGAATTTTTATAATTTCACGGGCGATGACAAATGCTAAAAAAGAAATGAACCACGAAAGGAGCTACGTTGCTAATTAGCCAGTGAATGGAGATTCTCCTCTTCTTTCTTTCTTCTAAATGAAAGTTGAATTATTCTTAATTTCACATGAAACTTGCAATGTTTTACGATGATGATGTATTTCTATGAAAGTTTACAAAAATTGATATTTTCTTTAGAAAAGTTCACATGGATGTTATATGAAATGATGTTTCACGATTTTTAAAGAAATGTTGATTTGAAACATGATTTATGATACATGAAAACCCCCAAATATGTATCTAATATTATGATATATCGCCTACGGGCGAAAGGGCCTATATGGCTCAAGCTGACCAAATGGTATGCCGCCTACGGGGGAATGGGCCTTGGCTCAAGCTAACTATATGATACGCCGCCCAGGCGAAGGGGCCTATGTGCTAGCTACGGCTCAAGCTGTTTGTCAAGCCGCTTAGGGCGAAGGGGTCATAAGGTACCTATGGCGAAAGCTGATGTCTACCCGCGTATGACTTGATATTATGATCGTGAGATGTTAGATACTCTTTAGGGAAAATTCTTTTATGATCTTGAAATGAAAGGATTTTTATGATCTTTCCTGGTGAATTTAATGATGATTATTAAATGACTGATGTTCATGATATTTTCTAGTGAATTTTATGATGATTATGAAGTGAAATGATGTTCATGGTATTTTCTTACATGCGATGATTCCATAAAGGTTGACGTTATACTAGATTTATATTTAAAGTCATGAAATTCTCAAATGAGCTTGAACATTGTATTCAAGATGTTGCAAAAGTTACATTTCAACTTTCGAAAGCATGTTTATTTATAAAACGCTACTCACTGGGCTAGTTAGCTCATATGTTTTCAATAAGTTTTTTTTTTAGATAACAATTAGAATTTGAGCAACACATCAGTATCGAGGATGCTATTTTCGAGAATTGAGCCACCACATAATGAAATTGATTTGCTATAAGAGTTGCTAATCATATGATTTATAAGGTTGACATGTATAAAGTTATTAGCATATAGTTGGAAATTGGGTGAATCATGTTTCGTTTAGCATATTGCTTAATCTATGAAGTGCTGTTACTTATAATAAGGAGTTATTAGTTTGTGGGATGTTGATATGTTGATATTGGTAATTAATACAAGTTTGTTTTGTTAATAAAATAAGGAAGATGCTATCAAAATTTTTCTAGGATCATTAGTACATGCACGAGCCTTAACGATAAATTCTGACTTCTATTTCAAATTAGTTTATTACCCGTTCGTTGCACGAGAAGGTTAAATGTCAGTAAACACAAATTTTGTCTTTATAATTTGTTAAAAATCCTTTTATAATTGATTGCACTTAAATAAAATGTTTATATTTATGATATTCATTAATTTGAAATACACATTTGATATAATTACTACATGAAGTAATGTTGTTTGTCCAACATAATTTGTCGATTTTTTGCATGGGACACTAACTACACTGAGATTGTAGATGCAATAAAAGAGAAAAAATGATTAAAAAACCTTATATATGATAAGACCTCAAATATAAAACAAATTACAATGCATGCAACTAACTAATTTAAATTACGAAACCCCTCATTATAGACAACAACATTAAGAGTAGAACTTCCAATTCACCATTATCATCAGTGATCAAGATCTTTAGACCCTGCCGGCTAGTAGCTCTAGACACACCAACATAAAATTGACCATGTGTAAAAACTGGTCTGGACAAGCAAATCCCAAAATGTAATAGTGATGTCCTTGACTTTTATTGATGGTCATCGCATACGAAACCATTAACGGAAATTGCCTTCTTTGAAAAGTAAAAAAGCAATCTCATGTCAGACGAGTCAATACAAGCCTTGGAGTGAAGAACAACTCACCTGCATTTGAACCAGACAAAATTTTTGCTTCAATGACATGATTGCCAAGTCGAGTTACTATCAACCTTGTTCTATTGCACAAACAAGTAGACTGATCTATATTCTAAAGCAGTATAATAGGAACAACAACCTTTAACCGTAATTCATGATTTGGTACCCCAGAACATCTAATTCTATTCAAAAAATCAGGAGTGTGAAGGTCCTGCATCAATTCATTATTGGAATTTGACTTACACACAGAATCCTAACTTAAGTATGTCTTTACATCAGACTGAGTCTTTGAAACCATATAATTGTTGACCTTATCAACCACGCCATTAGTTGGTGCAAGAATAGCTCTCCCATTCAAATAAGATGAATGACAATTGCCGAAAGTGGATCACCAGAACTACGAATAAGATCATTTAGAATCTCTACAGTAGAATGACCCTCATTTGAGCTACCAACAGTACCATCCCTAATCCCCATCCCTCCCTATCTTGATGTGATTGTCAAGCAATTTTTTCTCAAACCCATAACAGACCTCTATTTTTTCTCTCTCTAAATTGCAATCAAACCTAATTACATAATTCAATATAGTAGTTGAAAAATGAAACCACAATCATAAAAGTAACATTTTTTTAATGGAAAAAAGTAGCATATTTTTATGTTTTCATATTTTTTGTGATTTTCAATGGTTGAGTATCATATATAGAGTAGAGCAATTACCATGATACTCATATCCGCTCAGTGATTTCATACACATATGACTTAATGCCCCTGCACAACCATTTAACTGGTTAATACTTTGTCTCATTCAATTTGATACCATAGGTCGTACGTTAGAAAATAAGTAATAATTCATGAAAGAACTTTGTGGAAATAGTCAGTGTTTAAAAGTTTTAAATCTCAAATGATTATACATATGAATACATATTAAACATTCATCATTAATTAATGTATAAAAGTTTCAGTAAACCCTCTCTCAAAAAAAAAAAAAAATAGTAAATCTAAAATGTTTATATGAGTACATATTAAACCTTCATCATTTCAATTTCATTGCCATTTGAGTGGACGTAAAAAAAAAAAAAAATGAAGAAAATGAAAAAAAGTAGTATGTTCCATGTGTATTGTTTTCTCTCTTAATATACAATTTAATTCTTACAATGTTGAACATGAAAGAGGTTAGGTCACTGGATTTATTTTCCAGTGAAGAGTACACGCACCTAAAGTCCCATTCTTTGAATAGTCGTGACCTCAAACACATACTCAGATTATTCCTCCTAAGATGCCCCCAAAACCAAACCAAACCAAACCCAGTCAATAAACAAAGAGAAATGCCCATAACTCTGTCATATAATTTTGTATCTGTCATATAACTTTGTAGTGGCAATAAATACAAACGCTCAAATTGCATATGCAAAAATAAATAGATAAAAGAATCTTACTTCAAAGTCTAATAGGCAAAAGCTTGTAACAAACGTATCATCATAATAATTAATAGCTAGACTAGAATTGAAAGCAGTAAATTCCGTCTATGTACACATGGTATTTCGTATGTGCCCTTTTTTCCTCTCATTTTTGCTCCTCCAATAATCTCATTTGTTTTGATTCAAAATCTAAAAGGTAGTGAATAGAGCTCCAAAAACACTATAATGATTAATGGAGATGACAATTTGAGAGGGCTCTGCAAATATCCAATGATTACCCAGGCATAAGAAACTTTTAAATGAACAAATTTGGAAAAAATTAACAATTGATTATCCAATAAAATAATATGACACAATAAGATCGGAAGAGTTGCATAATTAACTTGGTTGGAATGTACCAGCATAAGCGGAAAGGATTAGCAAGTTACCAAGTAGCTTAGCCTCATTTCTGATTAAGTTATGAACTATTTCATATTGAAGTGAAAAATTCAAATTAACAAATAAATTAGAGCAAGCGTTTAAACAGAAATTACCAGGATGTCGAGCCTTCCAAACTGGGATTTGATTGCCATTAATACCAACCACCATTCCATCAAAAGCCAGTTGTCTGCACATTTCAAATAAAATCCTCCTTTGTTTGCATCATGTATACAGTAATAGCAACATGCCTACAAGAAATAACAATAGTTTACTGATAAGTTTGGACAATAGAAAATAGAAAAGAAAATAGTTGACTATGATTTTCATTTCACATTAAAAAAACAAACCTATCAAGTTCCATATGACTCAAAATCATGGGGCATTGATGCTAAGGTTGGCAGCCGATTTTTGGAGTTTGCTACTTCAAACGGCTTTTATATAGCCTTCGGCGATTTAGTTATCAGATGGTCCACCTAATGTTCGACTTGCATTTAAACGCACGTGTATTACCGTAAAGAAAGAAACAAAGTAAGCATTTGAACTCCAAACATTGTATAGCCCTATGCATATTACCGTTTCCTTTAGCCAGTTAGTAACATATTAGGTTAATATAAATTTGGAGTGCTGAATGCTATATATATATATATATATATATATATCAAACAACAGCAGATAACCTATGAAATCCGTATATGTTTAGAGTACAGCCTATCTAAGCAGGTTAGAAATCTAAAGGATCAGAGCATACCCGTAGGTGGAACCTCATGAGAAATTATATTTCTTACTCATGTGTTGCTTCATATTGACCACCTCGCAAGTCCTTTCCAAAGACATGGTCGTTCAAAGTATCATAAACTACTTACATAACACAAACAGAAGCCACCACAAGTTATAATTCCAGCCATATCTTTAGCCAGTTAGTAACATATTAGGGTAATATAAATTTGGAGTGATAAATGCTATATATATATATATATATATATATATATATATCAAATAACAGCAGATAACCTATGAAATCCGTATATGTTTAGAGTACAGCCTATCTAAGCAGGTTAGTAATCTGCAGGATCAGAGCATACCGGTAGGTGGAAACTCATGAGAAACTATATTCCTTATTCGTGTTGCTTCGTATTGACCACCTCGCAAGTCCTTTCCAAAGACATGGTCGTTCAAAGTATCATAAACTACTTACATAACACAAACATTGACGAAAAAGTAGAGATGTTAGGTGTAAATACAAATAGATAATGGAAAGCATAGATAACCATCTAAATGCAAAAATTTGAAAACCATGTTTAGTTTAATGATACAGAGCAAAAGTAGGTTAGTTGAAACAGAGTTACATAGGGCCTAGCT
>CAVNYN010253918.1:38552-53096 GCA_963692815.1 Nyctanthes arbor-tristis | reverse complement strand
TTTCAATCAAGTGCTTCCACGTGTAATTTTGATGGGGGGGGGGGGGGCGGGGGCGTATTGTTTCCCTGTGGTTCGGCGGAATGGATGTCGGCCAATCCTCTTTCACAAAGTGTTTGGCAAGGCAAAGCTCTGGCAAGGCTGTAGATTATTTGTTTCATTATAATCTATTACGTGATAATATTTATTATTTATTATTTGTAAAATATAAATAATTACGTCTTAATTTTTATTTTTTTTAAAAAGTGAAATTAATAAAATGATACCTTGTTACAAGTTATAATCAAAATAGATTATAATCTATCTTACCAAAATGAGGTGGGAAAATATTCGAGATCGGAAGAGCGTCGTGTAGGTTTTTTTTCTGACTTTTAAAACAAATATTTGGTCGAAAGTGGAGTTATGATTTGGTCAAAAAAAAAAAAAAGGAAAAAATGGAGTTATATTGTTCCCAAAAAAAAAAAAAAATAAATAAAAGGAAAGTGGAGTTATGATTGAACATACCTGTATATCTAAATTCAAGACACAGTAATATCAGAGGCATATGATCCACGTCACATTTTATGGTGTCTATTAAAAATTAGTGTCCAATCAACACCATAGAAGAACTACACGATCCACCCACATAATCACATTAAACTTCAAAGAAGTTAGGATACTTGCTAATGGAAAACAATATGGTACTCCAAAACTGATCGATCAAGAGATGATGTGCACATATAGTATGCCTTTGATTAGCAAAGAGTACGCAGTACTCTTAGATTACTAGAATTTGTTTCTTTAGAGCAAGATTAATGTGGAGCAAAAACTTTAAAGGGAAAAAACCCAAAGTGAAAATTTAAAGGGGAAAAAACCTATTTGAAAAAGAGGAAAAAAATTAACAAGGTGTTTAGCAACTGACCCAAATTATAATTTGCTACACGATATCATTTCATTGGTTTCACTTTTTTCAAAAAGTCACAAAGTAAAAGTTAAGCCGTAATTATTTACTTTTTACAAAAAAATAACCAATAAAATAATGTCATATAGTAGATTATAATCCAAATTCTAACCAAACAAAAGGGGAAAAAACAATTGCAAGGGTGAAAAATCCAAAAGATGGGCTAAATTTGGCCCCATCTTTACCTATTCCCCTCTAAAAATGTCAAAACCCACATTCTTCTACCTATACATTATTTGGCTCAAGGAGGAAAAAACTCAAAAATTGGGCTATTCCCCTTTACATTATTTACATGCATGTAAACTTTAGGGTTTTCTCCCACATTAATCATGCCCTTATTGCTGAGTTGGCTGCCTCAAAACAAATGTGTAAGGACAAAAATTGAAAAAAGAAAATTTCAGTTGGTAATTTCCTTGTGCAATCAAATCATTGTAAGGCAAGAATTCTTAGAATCAACGTGCAGAACAAAGTCACTCAGGGAAATTAGGAGAATTGTTTCATTCTTTAATTATTATGCTTGGAAGAAAAGTCAAGAGTATTTGTGTCATAGTGGAAGACAGTTTCTTCAAACCGTACGCGACTCCTTTTTTTCCCTATAAATATATGTAGTTCTTCTCTTATTTTTATATAAGAGTGACTTGAGTCTTTGAGAGAAAAATTGGCGAGCTAAGCATCTTGTGAGTTTTTCTTGTAACTCTTTCAGGTTTGTTCAAATAGTAGAAAATTAGGTATTATAAAGCTTGGGTGTTTTTCTTGTAATATTTGGGGGTTGTGGGTTGGTGAGTGAAATTCTATATAATTATAGCGACTTGAATCATATAGTGAAAAGTTTTGATAGTCCGTAAATTTGTCTTTCTTCTTTTATTTTTCTTTGTCTCATTAAATTCCTTAAACAACGACCATGCAAGCGTAATCGGGGAATTTACATTAATTCCTAACACTCATTACCACATTTTTATCTTGAGTGATTGACAAAAAATCGTGAACTATTAGCTAGTAAGTATTTGATGTTCTCCAAAATTCTTGTTCCGATTAAGCTGTATGTCTAATACCATTAACTTATAACGACCTGATCCACTTTGACAGATATATTTTCTGCTTTGAATGTAGATCGCATGATTTTATTTTTGAATTTACCCCCAAAATGTCTCATGTTAATTGAATTAAGTCTATTAACTTATAAATAGGCATCGCTTCCTCTACCAAGAAAAGTGAGATTTTGAGGCTATTACAAGTACAGTCATATATTCTCTTAGCGCATAAAACTAATATTTCATGTTGATCTCACTAACTATTCTCACTCGCTCTCCCACAAAATCTACTTCAAAAAGTCTCTTTGCAAAAATTATCCAAAGAGCTAGCCCCAAATCGTTCATAGACAACGACTGCCCACTTGTCCAAATGAGATTGTGTTTGCAATTGGCCCTTCAAATTCTTGAATCTTGATGGCCGATGGGAAAATATAAGAGCATCTCTACTTCCACGGAAAGCTAGCGTGAACATATGAAGAAATTTGACGAGGCACTTTCTTATTAGTAGTTTTTACTATGGCCTGTGGACATTTTCTCTCAATATATGCAAGACAACTTTTAAGTGGTAAGTTCACTTACGATGATCGCACATTCCAGGGTTTTTCCTTTTTATAATCAGCAAAGAAGATGCAAAATTTGTTCTTTCTAACAGAATTTCCAAGTAGCTCAAAACACAAAAGCAATAAAAACATCCAGTTATTCCTGACCAAATTGGCGCTTTCAAACTTGTAGCTTTTCATCTCGATAGCAAATTCCCATGGTCCAAAAGGTATCCAATGCGATTTTTCTACCAAAACAGCATCGGTATGCTTACAGAACCTGATGCGAACCCGCGATGGAACAATGCCAAAGGAACCCACACGAGATTGGAGATCAACCCAGAAAAGCTAATTACCCGGTTGTGATTATGAATCCCTAATGACCCACGCTATTCACGACTTGAAAACGATTGGTGTATTAAACCAATCACCCTCGAAAATGTGGAACCCGGAATCGATAGCGGTGTAAATGCCACAAAGAGTTAATCACGCTCTTTGATAAGTTCAGATTGTTTGAATTCGGACAAGATAATGAGAGAAATTTCCTTACAATTATATTAAACTCACAAGGTTCTTGAATCCAGTTTACAATGAAATAGAAGTGTCAATATAGCATGTAGAAAACCTAGGTTATCTTAGGAAGCAAGGAAATACCAAAAAAGAAAAAAGAACTAAAGAAAAACATGGAAAAATAATGAATTCCGTGCATAGGGATGCAGTGCAGGCGCACTGAATAGCAGGGCGCCGGCCCTAGAAATTCTACCAAAATTCTGGCCTGCTTTGCGGCCGCATGAGGTCGCATGCTTCTGGCAGCTTCTGTTCCAACATACATAACTTTTGGTAGAGAGCTCGGAATTGAGATCCGTAAAATGCGTTGAACTCCTGAATCAATAAGCTTTCTGATGGCATATTATATCCCCATATGAAACCCTTTTCATCATATTTTTGTGCTCCAAACTTCATTGGGTTATGCCAATATTGTCTATTTAATGATTCACAAATTCGCCACTTTGATCATTCGATTCTTTTATTTAAATACTTCTTCACATAGTTGAAGCTCTTTTCTTGCTTCTTGGCATTTCCCTTGACATATTTAGGTTCTCATTTTTGCCTCTTAACCTGGTTATCAACTCGGAATTCGCTCGATTTTAACTTCGCCTTTTGGATCGTATAATTCCCTCCCTCTTCAAGACAATTCATCTTCAAATCGCCACAGGATTCAAAAGAAATTATGCATCCACCAGGATCAAATGGAAATTGATTTCTACCACTATATGAAACATGCACTTGGTATTTTTTGCATTTGGAGTCATAATAGACGGGAAGTACAAATTTCATTGTACACAACTTGTGTGACTCCATCATCGAACTATACTCAAGAGCATTATCTTGCAAAAAAGATTGGAACAAAAGGAGGTGTGTTGTGTTAGTTTCACCAAGTACAATGTAGGGATCCTTATACTCATGTTCGATCTCCTCAACATCTCTAACCATAAAACTAATTTTCCCTTTTTCTTGACATTCTTCATCATCTTTCACGTTTTTATTTTCTATTCCATCTTTCAACCCATCATTCTCCTCTTCAATCACTTCAATGTTTTCTTCGATCTCAATTTTCACTACTTCATTTTCACACACAATATCAACTACATCTTCTTTTGCCAACATTTCCTCTTTATAACTCTCTTTTTCCTCCTTCTTCTGTCTCTCATATTCACACATCCGTGCTCCCAAAACCATTTCTATCCGATCTCCCATCTTCTCCATAACCCGATCCATAGCCAAATCAATATTGTGCTTTATCTCCATGTTAATTCTCTTTATCTATTGCTTATCTCTCTCTACTTGTTCTTGCTTTCTTTTTAACTTTTTTGTTCTATAAACTCTATTCTTTCTCGCCTATTTTTTCCTCTCTCCATTAGCTCTCGTTCATATCTAGCTTCCGCTATACAATCTCTCCAACTCCAACCAAACTTCTTTTGATATTCTCTTGCCAACCTTTCTTCCTCAAGCCCAGCTTCATACTCAGCATGCATTCTATCCAATCTAGTAGTCAATCTCGGAATCATGATGTGTTAGTGTGCAAGTGTCCTCACGTGTTTAACACTCGTGTATCTCTCAGTTCAAACAATGATAATTGGCATCGTTCAACACTACCATCAAAACCAAAAGTATAAGAATGCATGAACAAGAATAATATAAGCAACACGAATTGATAAGGACACAAGGAGATTTTGGAATAAAGATGATTAGAACCTTACGGTGAAAGAACTGAGAATATTCAACCAAAACACAAGGTTAAATTAATTTCTGTGAATATTCAACCAAAACACAAGGTTAAATTAATTTACTACTTTTCTCCGAATTAAAATCTGAACGACACTTATGCAAGAATACAAAAATAACCAAGAATTTTTTTTTTTTTAAATAAAAAACGAATTGTGAATGATAAACAAAGAATAGATATACCGGAAAAATTAGAGCCTAGCGCTCTGATGCCAACTGATGCGAACTCGCGATGAACCAACACCAAGGAACCCACACGAGATTGGAGATCAACCCAGAAAAGCTAATTACCCGGTTGTGATTATAAATCCCTAACGACCCACGCTATTCACGATTTGAAAACGATTGGTATATTAAACCAATCACCTCGAAGATGTGGAACCCAAAACCGATAGCGGTGTGAATGCCACAAAGAGTTAATCACGCTCTTTGATAAGTTCAGATTGTTCAAATTCGAACAAGATAATGAGAGAAATTTCCTCATAATTATATTAAACTCACAAGATTCTTGAATCCAGTTTACAATGAAATAGAAGTGTTTATATAGCATGTATAAAACCTAGGTTATTTTAGGAAACAAGGAAATACCAAAAAAGAACTAAAGAAAAACATGGAAAAATAATGAATTCCGCGCGTAGGGGTGCAGTGCGGGGGCACCGGATAGCAGGGCGCCCGTCCTCGCAATTCTGCCAAAATTCTGGTCTACTGGACGGCCGCATAAGGTCGCATGCTTCTGGCAGCTTCTGTTCCAACATGCATAACTTTTGTTAGAAAGCTCGGAATTGAGATCCGTAAAATGCGTTGAACTCCTAACTCGATAAGCTTTCTAATGGTATAGTATATCCCCATATGGAACCCTTTTCATCATATTTTTGTGCTCCAAACTTCATTGGGTTATGCCAACATTGTCTATTTAATGCTTCACAAATTTGCCACTTTGATCCTTCGATCCTTTTATTTAAATACTTCTTCACATAGTTGAAGCTCTTTTCTTGCTTGTTGGCATTTTCTCTTGACATATTTAGGTTCCAATTTTTGCTCCTTAACCTGACTATCAACTTGGAATTTGCTCAGTTTTAACCTCGCCCTTGGAATCGTATCAGAACCCCTATTGTTAAAAAAGTCGGGATCTACAAGTGTACCAACATTGTTTCCGTAGAAAAATCGGTATTTAATGCTACCGTGTATTTGCTTTTTTCGTTTTGTGGTAGTGGTTAATATGAGGCTCATCTGCTTAGACAACAATGTCATTTGAAGTAAATATGACTTGAGCCTTGAGGTCTCAAGTACGAACATTTGGACGTGGCTGTTTGCAATCAGTACTGAGATACAACTTTCAGATTCAAATCTTTTAGATTCTAACAAAACTTTGCTGAAAGTACATTCTTGCAGAGGGAGCATGGCTCTGGCTTCACTGCCAGATTCACTTTGTTGTTGTTCTCTAATGATACAACTCCTCTCTGCAAAAGGAGAAAAACTCAGCCACACGTAAAAGGAAGGCTGCGACACCAAATGGGGTGGGGGCACCTTTGCCTGTCTAGTTGCACCTCGCATGGGTGGGGGTTGCAACAGCTGACATGGTGCTGCCGACCCACCAAAGATTTTCCCGTGCAAAAGATGGAGATCTCAACCACCAGTAATATTAACTGTTCTCCCCAAGAGAGTTGTAGCCAGACTATAAACAAAATATTTTGAAAACTGACTTGAGAGGAGTAAATTTTCCTAGGGGATTACATTACACCAGCCTACTAGAATGATGGATTACTGGATTACCTAAATTTCTTGCACAAACTGTGTATAAAGAAACATAGAATTTTGCTTGTGTCTGTAAGCAAGAGAAGTTCTCCGACGCTGAGTTTAATTTAACGGTCACAAGGACTCCTTCCCAAAACTGTACGGTGCTAAGATTGCCAAATCCAAAAAGGCTTATAAAAATTAACAGTTCCTGTCATGACATATCCACAAGAATTCTTGCATTACACAACTTATTTGTACGATGACTAAATCAATTTAGATGATTCACTAAAGATTACACTTGCCCTGCCACAGGACAGTAAAGGACTTGCTGAATACATTGAGGAAATAAAGTTTTTCTCCCCTTTTGTAAGATTATGTGCTGATCTACTTAAGAAAGGATATCAATGCATGCATCTGACAGCATACATAATCATTTAAGGTATTTTGTATGCATATAGAACCTGGTCTTGCCTATTTTAGTATGTACAGAATCGACTCAAGTTGTAGCATTCGTGTGGTTTGATTTACTAGAACACGTGCACTTTGCCTTTTTCTCCGTCAGTGTCTACACAAGAAAAGAGAAACTTTAATTAATTAGCAAAGATGAAGCTAGTGAATGAATTTGAAAGAGGGATTCATCTGTTTAATTACCTCGACTTGCTTCTGAAGGTCTTTAATGTAATCAACAGCCATGTCTAACATATCAGCAATACTCGTTTGCTGCAAGAAATGACACCGGGGGAAAGGAAAATCTAAGTTCTTACCGACTTCAATTAAGAGAAGGTGTGGGGGTGACACACATGAACAAGTGAGGATATAAAATCTACCTTATCCATGTTCGGAAATAGATCCTGCAACTTCTTCATTCTTTCACTAATTCTCGTGCGCCTCATCTATATATTAGCAAACAGAAAGTTAAATACTGCTTCAAAGAATTAACCAATTGAATGAATTCAAATATGACAGAGAGAAAATTACCCTTTCTGCAATACTTCGTGGATGAGTGGCACAACCTCTTTTAGCCCGAACTTGAAGAGGAACAGTCTCTTGTTGAAATTGTAGATACTTTTCCACCGCAACCATTTCAGAAGAAGTTTTTGGCAAGCTCAAATGGTGTGTTAGACCATGATTTCTGTTTCCAGTTTCCGCGCTCTGAATTGTAGTAAATAATTAGCAGTGCATACAGTGCAAGAAAACAACACCAAAATCAAAGTGCAAAAGAAGGGTACCTGATTTTGCGATCCACTGAAATTTGAGAACATCTTTGAGTCACCGTCTCTATTTCTTTTTAACCTATTGAAGGAAGAATCATTCCACAAGTCTTTTGCAAAGGCAGCATCATATTCTTTTCCATTAGCACTATTACCATTTCTCCATTCTCCATTCTCCTGGTTATGCATCCCCACACTTTCATTTCCGTTCTCAGGTATGCTGGGCATGAACCTTGATCTCAAAGGTGCACCGGAAGAGAAGTTCATGTAATTGTTCAAACCATTAGCTGAATTAACTTCAGCACTTGTCCCATTACTAACCCTGTAATTTCCTGCTTCTCCCGTTACACCATAACCTAAGATCAGAGAAGAAATTTTCAGCAATTCATTTAACTTTTAATTAACTGAAATACTAACAAGAGACCTGCTTGAGATATTTCTTCATATTGCAATTTACAGCAAAATATGCAAAAAAGAAGCTAACATAAGATGTCGATGTCAGACCAATATTTTGTAACACAGAGAGAACTTCAGTTATTTCTCTTTATCAGTCCCCTCAAACCTTCCGAGATCCAAAAATAGGCAAAAGTCAACCATGAAGAACCATGGATCTATGACTCTGCTACTTTCCCAGCACAATCTAGGCTAGTAATTACATGATAAAATAGATTCAAATCCCAATTCGATTCAGCAAGATGGCTAGAAAGCAAGATAAAAATGGTGTAAGTACCAGAGAAAAATCCAGCTGGAGAACTGCTTTGCCCGACAAGATTGGAGCAATTCCCATTCCCGTTATTCATCCTCACTTGCACTTGGTTCTCCATTCCAGCAGAATAAGATCCCACAACGGCACCCCCACTTTCATAAACAACTTGCGAAGTAGATCCATTAGGAAATCCATTTTTTCTGGTGCCAGCATCCATATCTACACTGATTTCTTGCTTCATAGCCCCAGAAGGATACTGCAGCTGGGTCTTGTGGTTCAGGTCATCCCGAGTTTCATTCATCAGGGCAGAAAACATACTGTCGGATTCATGACCAGTTTCCAAAAGGGTTGTGAAAAAGGAGCTTGGGGCAGACTGGAATCGCGACAATCTACAGCTCTGCTGCTGTTGCTGCGGCGGCGCCGCCGTCGGTTGATTCTGGAAAATATCGGGATCCATCATTTCCCTAGCCTTCAAAAATTCTCCCTCAGAAACATGCTTCACACTGTTATTATTGGGAAAAAGAAAATCTCTGGGAATAGTTTCGGGGCTGAACATACTGACAAATTAAACTGATAATTACTGCAAAATCATACAAGAAGCAAATTAATTCAGATCTTGGGTTTGAGTAAAGGTTGAATATTTTTGGCAGTTTCTTGAAAAGGAAAGAAAACACTGAAAGCAAGGGATTATATTTGAAGAAAATATGATGAAACTGAAGAATGAACAGCGATTTTGCTATTTCTGTGAAGGGAAAATGGGAGATGGAAATGGAAAGCTCAGAGAAGTTTTTAATGTTTATTTATGGATAGTGCCCTCGGTTTTATCCATTTTTACAGAGAAGCGACTGATGCGTCAGCAGAACCCCATGCCCCATTACACCGTGCTTGAGAAGGCACTTGTATTGGCAGAAGTGCCCTCGGCGCAATATTCCTTGCATTTGGATTTTGGACTAATAAGAGTTTTAGGCATGGGCACTGCGCTGATATGAGCGGATTCTGTGTAGGTTCCACATATTTGTACGAGGTACTCAAATGTACTAGTCTTCATTGAACATTTTTCCTCGACAGATTTTATCACAACATAAATTTTGTATTAATTTGTAAAATTATTTGTTTTACTAAGTTTGCAGTCACTTCATCTCTTAGTCACGTTTTACGTCTAAATTTTACCTAAAACCTTTTAATTTTGAACGGGGTTGAAGTTTCAACTCAACACTTTTATCATACTCTACACGTTCGAAAAACTTTCAAATAAACATTTCAATAGACACACAACTGGTAATTAGACCATCCATTCAAATCAGACACCGTGGATGTGGAGTGAGTTTACTCTTGTTAATGTTGACTCCCAACAATAGGGTTGTGTGTGTGTGTTTTTCCCCTTTAATTGGGTTGCATGATCAAGAGTTAGCTAATTACATGAGAAATGAAAATTTTCAAGCATATCTGAGAGAAGAACGGTACTTCCTGAAAGTGTCATAACTGAATTAATATAAGAGAATCAAATTACAGTTCTATATTATTTCCAATTAATATAATTTCAATAATAAAATTAACGTTATTAAAAGTATAAAATTTAAAACATTTTTCTAATACATAACCTTTAATTTACTAGTAATTTCAATTTAAAAGTTTTATTTTATTGATAACAATACACATCAAATAGGATATATAAGAAAAATAATATTTTAATACATTAAATAAAAAGTTTGACCTATATTTTGAGAACAGGAAATACAAGCTTAACTTTGCAGACGGAAGTAATATATATTATTATATAATGACTTTTGTTTAAGCTAAGATTAACCAATGCTTTGAAGCAGAGGAAACTTGGCTTAAGGGTTAAACCAATGACTAAACGTGTGGTTGGGGGGTGATGCTTGACTAAGACCATGAGAAGAGGCAAACTGGCTGACTTTTATGTGCTGTAGTTAATTTTTAATCATCTTCAATTGTCAATGATAAAAACAATAATTATTTTAGGTTAAACTAATAGTTCAAATAAGGCAAGTTCAAGAAGTTAAATTAAAAATTTATAATTCGTTTGGAAGAACATATGGTTCAATGCAATCGGGTAAGGTAGGTGTGTTGTAGAAAAGCATTGCAACCATTTTTGACTCTTGAAAACGTTGCTAGCCTTCTAAGGTGCATGCATGTATTTAGATAACGAGAGGGACATTTTTGTCACCTACGAATCGTATTGTCCAGTGCCCCTTCCAACCGGAAAACGATATAAGAGCGTCTTCAATACAATTTATGGAACATCGGGTGTGAGACCTTTTAGGATTTTTGGTTCTTATGAAATTTTAACTTTGGTGCTAATTGTTGTCATGTTGTGTGTATCCACAAGATTTTCATTCCGTTGTGAAGAAATTAGTAGACGTTGAAAAAATAACTTTATTCATTCATAGAAATCAAGGTATTGAGTTCCATTTAAAAATGTTAACTTGTATAAAATTATTTTTCTGAAAAGATGATCATCAATTCGTACTTTATTAAAATGATATTTATTAAAACTTCTATTATTTCCAATTGATTCAGTGCTAATTAATAGATTCACATCTCTTTGTGAAGGTGAATTTGTTAGCTGAGACCCTAAAACATTTGGAAACAAGGAGTGATCAACTGGTAATTAATCCGTAAATGGGAACAATTATATAATTTATTCACAAAGACAAAAGACATGAATGTGCATGCTTTAGAATTTGATCCCGTGAAGTGAACTTTTACAAATGAATTATTTAAAATAAAGAATACTGTTTTGTTAACGATTAAGAGTACTATATCTGTCATTGGTTGTGCAATTTATAAGACCTCTATTTGTTAACAAAGAAAAAAGTAGACAAGAAGTTCCCAAATTATAAGTAGGTCCTAAAAATGTTTCATGAAACAATCACCTCACACTCTTCTTATGCACAAATGAGAATAAGGAGTAAAGAAAGAGCTTTTCAGAATATTCATTTACCAAATAGATTTGTGTCTAAATTTTAACGCATCACTAAAATGATGATATCAAATGAAAAAAAAAAACACTCAATACAGGTATTAGCAGTCATCAGTTTTAGCCCCGGTTTTGTGCCCGCTTGCACTCCAATGTGTACATACACATATATATATATATATAAGAAATGAAAAAAGGAAAAAAAATGAACAAGTGGGTAGATGACACACGTGATGTTTTACCAAAAAATGTGTCGTAGTTGACCGTGTAAAAAGTCAACGTTTATCACAAGTCTTTTGATATTGGCTTAATTATGGGAAAACTTTCAGGTCAACTTTGCTTGAAAGGAAAGGGAAATTGTATTGTAGTCTTGAAATTTAAATATTAACAAAAGAAAAGGAAAGAAATACAAAGGACATTGCTATTTTAAGTGTACGAAGAGACAAGTATACTTCAAGAATAAACCCCAAAAAAAATAATAATAATAATATTTTTCCCTTCCCCTTCTAATGGTTCCCTTGTATCTCTGAGGCCGCTGAAGAGCTCAGCAGGCTTCTTCAAGTGTAATATAGGCGAAAACTAGAAAGTGAATGAAAGGATGAAACAAAGAGTACATTGTTTCTTTCCCTTTTGTCAAAGGAGGGGCGATTATCATTCACCATCACGACTGAGCTAGAGTTTTTATGTTTATATTGGGGGACAAAAAATAAAGAATGTAATTCTTCTGCCACATCATAAATAATAATTAAATACCAGATCATTAAGAAGATATAAGTAATTAAAAATTATCTCTCGTCATACGTCTGGCGGGATTATCCCGCGAGATGCATATATAACGTCAGATTATTAGACAACCCCATGTGAGTTGTTCTACTGTGGGATAACCCCATGTGATTTATTGGAGATATTATTGGGGAGACTTAAATACTACGGTCACTGTATGTGGAACCCACACAATTGTCTCAATAATCTCTCGTCATATGTGAATCTGGCGAGATAATCCCATCATGCATCTAGTAGGAAATCATTATTGAGCGATCGCCGGTCAAAAAGATAATAGCAATCGAGAGACAATAAACTAGAAATATTATTACATTCACTGCAACAAAGATAAAACTAATGCAAAACAAAAACAGAAGCTACTCGATGAGGAAATAAGCAAAAATTAAACAAATTGGTGTATTAATAAGAAATCTTAATCCTTTCAAAAGGTTTAAAAAAAAAGAAATTTTAACTATTCTTTTTTGGAAGAAATAAGCTTTGTTCAATAATAACATCAGTAAAGGTACATATAATAAAAGTAGGAGAGTATCAATCATATACACATATTTGATGAGACTCATTTATATTGCACAAATCTCAACAACTAACTCTCACAAAAACTATTATATTTTTAAACAAAAACAATTTGTGAACAAATAACGATATATCATGCAACTACTTTATAATAATACATATATATATTACAGTGACGGTGCTATGAGCAAAATTAGTGGGGTCAGTAACAAATCTTTAGCTAGTATGGTGTGATTTGTTTTATTTTTTTATTTTGTTTTTTCTTCATAAAACAAAATATTATAAAAGTAAAAGACTAATACTACTTTCTTACATGTAATGTACTATTATTAATTTTACTGGATATATTTATCTTTATGTAAGCATATAACCCCATACAATAATTTTAAACAATAAATTTTCATAATAGCATTGATAACTTTGAAATGTTTTTATGGTTTGAATTTCAACACAAAACTAACTTTTAATTTATCTATTTAACTATTTAAACCCATTTTTGTTTCAAATTATCGTTACAAAACTAATTAAAGAAAAAAATTGAAATAATTGAAATTTTTTTTTGAAAAAAGGGTAAACTTCATTGGGGGCTAGTGCCCCCAAGGGCCCCTAAGTGGCTCCACTACTTTATATATACACTCACACGCGCGCGCCACACGTGACATGAGGACCACTGTAGTTATCTCCGTCCCATAAAAATAGGCACATATGTTTTTTATGTGTAGATTAAGCAATGTGCTCTTCCGATCTAAAATACAAAAATCACACTTAATAGTCTAATATACTCATATTCAAGACTAATTTTATTTAATGCATTAAAAATTAATTAGTTATTTGACTAAGGGTATATTTGAAAGAGCAATTAACTGTTCAATCTTATTTATGTAAATGGACTATAACACGAAACAAATAAAAATGAAAACTGGACATATTTTTATGCGACGGAGGGAGTATTATTTATTAAAGCCCATTTAAAAGTAGAAGTCATTCTTGACTCAACTTCCGAAAAGTGGAAATCGTTCTTGACTTCAACCTCCTCCTTGAGGGGCATTCATGAATGAATGAATTTAGGTATGACAATATTTTTAGTGAGCAGTCCTGAAATGGAGAAAGAGAAATTTTACAGCCACCACTAATAATTTTTGCCCTTTCAAAAAATAATAATAATAATTTTTGTGAACTTTTTAATATTTGTAGATTTCAATTTCTTAAAAAGTTTATCAACAAGTCAAGTTGTCAATATTAATTACATATTCTTTGTGTAATATTGTTTTCTCATTTCTATAATCTCTCACTAATAAAATTCTTCATAACGCGATCTCCTAACAAATCTAGTTTTAAAAAATCAATTTCGAAAGAAACTCCCAAAAACAAGGCCTCAAATTGTGTCCCTTGTATTACTAGTAAATAGTAATCATGTAAGTGTTCATTAGAATTGCATCACCGATGTCTACCCATCAAAGATTTCAAAAAGGTGTCGATTTCAATTGTCACACCATAAGAAAGTAATTAATTGAGGCTAATTGTAATCATTGAAAATAGAAGCATATTTACGATACAGTGACTTCCCAAGAACAAACTAATTATTCAACAGACAACGACGTTGATTTTCACTTTACAGAATATGTTAACTATTGAATTAGATAAGATAAGATCATATATATTCCTATTTAATATTCAAGGTCCATCACTAAATATTGAAATTAACCTTTGGAAGAGTAAAAAGATGAAATTAGGAATTGTACAAAGATATTCCACTAATGGTAAAAATATTTTTTAATTATAATGATTGCGACAAATGAGAAGGGCTACTTTCTTGGACCAAGATGATAAAATTAATTAATAAATAATAATAGTAATAAA
>CAVNYN010253918.1:0-38139 GCA_963692815.1 Nyctanthes arbor-tristis | reverse complement strand
TTGAAATTTAAATATTAACAAAAGAAAAGGAAAGAAATACAAAGGACATTGCTATTTTAAGTGTACGAAGAGACAAGTATACTTCAAGAATAAACCCCCAAAAAAAAAATAATAATAATAATTTTCCCTTCCCCTTCTAATGGTTCCCTTGTATCTCTGAGGCCGCTGAAGAGCTCAGCAGGCTTCTTCAAGTGTAATATAGGCGAAAACTAGAAAGTGAATGAAAGGATGAAACAAAGAGTACATTGTTTCTTTCCCTTTTGTCAAAGGAGGGGCGATTATCATTCACCATCACGACTGAGCTATTGGGGGACAAAAAATAAAGAATGTAATTCTTTTGCCACATCATAAATAATAATTAAATACCAGATCATTAAGAAGATATAAGTAATTAAAAATTATCTCTCGTCATATGTCTGGCGGGATTATCCCGCGAGATGCACATATAACGTCAGATTATTAGACAACCCCATGTGAGTTGTTCTACTGTGGGATAACCCCATGTGATTTATTGGAGAGATTATTGGGGAGACTTAAATACTACGGTCACTGTATGTGAAGCCCACACAATTGTCTCAATAATCTCTCGTCATATGTGAGTCTGGTGAGATAATCCCGCCATACATCTAGTAGGAGATCATTATTGAGCGATCGCCGGTCAAAAAGATAATAGCAATCGAGAGACAATAAACTAGAAATATTATTACATTCACTGCAACAAACATAAAACTAATGCAAAACAAAAACAGAAGCTACTCGATGAGGAAATAAGCAAAAATTAAACAAATTGGTGTATTAATAAGAAATCTTAATCCTTTCAAAAGGTTTAAAAAAAAAGAAAATTTAGCTATTCTTTTTTGGAAGAAATAAGCTTTATTCAATAATAACATCAGTAAAGGTACATATAATAAAAGTAGGAGAGTATCAATCATATATACATATTTGACGGGACTCATTTATATTGCACAAATCTCAACAACTAACTCTCACAAAAACTATTATATTTTTAAACAAAAACAATTTGTGAACAACTAACGATATATCATGCAACTACTTTATAATAATACATATATATATTACAGTGACGGTGCTAGGAGAAAATTTAGTGGGGTCAGTAACAAATCTTTAACTAGTATGATGTGATTTGTTTTATTTTTTTATTTTGTTTTTTCCTTCATAAAACAAAATATTATAAAAGTAAAAGACTAATACTACTTTCTTACATGCAATGTACTATTATTAATTTTACTGGATATATTTATCTTTATGTAAGCATATAATTCCATACAATAATTTTAAACAATAAATTTTCATAATAGTATTGATAACTTTGAAATGTTTTTATAGTTTAAATTTCAACACAAAACTAAGTTTTAATTTATCTATTTAACTATTTAAACCCATTTTTGTTTCAAATTATCGTTACAAAACTAATTAAAGAAAAAAATTGAAATAATTGAAATTTTTTTTTTGAAAAAAGGGTAAACTTCATTGGGGGCTAGTGCCCCCAAAAGCCTCTAAGTGGCTCCGCTATTTATATATATACACTCACGCGCGCGAGCCACACGTGATATGAGGACCATTATAGTTATCTCCTTTCTATAAAAATAGGCACATATGCTTTTTATGTGTAGATTAAGCAATATAATTTAATGTGGTTGAAAATACAAAAATCACACTTAATAGTCTAATATATCTATATTCAAGACTAATTTTATTTAATGCAATAAAAATTAATTAGTTGTTTGATTAAGGGTATATTTGAAAAAGTAATTAACTGTTCAATCTTATTTATGTAAATGGACTATAACATGAAACAAATAAAAATGAAAACTGGGCATATTTTTATGCGACGGAGGGAATATTATTTATTAAAGCCCATTTAAAAGTAGAAGTCATTCTTGACTCAACTTCCGAAAAGTGGAAATCGTTCTTGACTTCAACCCCCTCCTTGAGGGGCATTCATGAATGAATGAATTTAGGTATGACAATATTTTTAGTGAGCAGTCCTGAAATGGAGAAAGAGAAGTTTTACAGCCACCACTAATAATTTTTGCCCTTTCAAAAAATAATAATAATAATTTTTGTGAACTTTTTAATATTTGTAGATTTCAATTTGTTAAAAAGTTTATCAACAAGTCAAGTTGTCAATATTAATTACATATTCTTTGTGTAATATTGTTTTCTCATTTCTATAATCTCTCACTAATAAAATTCTTCATAACACGATCTCCTAACAAATCTAGTTTTAAAAAATCAATTTCGAAAGAAACTCCCAAAAACAAGGCCTCAAATTGTGTCCCTTGTATTACTAGTAAATAGTAATCATGTAAGTGTTCATCAGAATTGCATCACCGACGTCTACCCATCAAAGATTTCAAAAAGGTGTCGATTTCAATTGTCACACCATAAGAAAGTAATTAATTGAGGCTAATTGTAATCATTGAAAATAGAAGCATATTTACGATACAGTGACTTCCCAAGAACAAACTAATTATTCAACAGACAACGACGTTGATTTTCACTTTACAGAATATGTTAACTACTGAATTAGATAAGATAAGATCATATATATTCCTATTTAATATTCAAGGTCCATCACTAAATATTGAAATTAACCTTTGGAAGAGTAAAAAGATGAAATTAGGAATTGTACAAAGATATTCCACTAATGGGAAAAATATTTTTTAATTATAATGATTGCGACAAATGAGAAGGGCTACTTTCTTGGACCAAGATGATAAAATTAATTAATAAATAATAATAGTAATAAATAAAATACAGAATTAGATACACTGCATGATGTGTTGTTTGCAAGAGTATAAATTATTATTAGTGAATATAAAAAAGGAAACAATAAATTATTTAATCTTGTGTAAACTGTCTCCACAATTCTACCCCATTTCTGACTCCACACACATACATCATTCAATGACATAATAATAGTCTAAAAACCCAAGTTCACATTGCGTGTATTTGTTTACTTTAAATTATTATTATTATTATTATTTAAGGTTTAAGACGAGCATGCTAATATTTACTGTTCAAAATATCAGGTCTCTATTTATAATTGTTGAAAAAGTCCCCTTGTTGTTTAATTTAGAACATATATTTTTAAACTTTTGAAAAAACTTTAAACGAATAGATTTAAAGTCGACTTTGCTACTTTTAACTTTTTAATTTTTGTAAACATTATTAATTGAATATATGGAATGGATTTAGGGAATAATATCTTCTTTTCATATATCTAATAATAATAATTGAAGGGCCTGTAAGCTTTTATTCTTATCCCATAATTGGAAAAAGAATATGGAAACCAACAAGAAATATATGCGCACAATTTAAGGTGCTAAAAAGGATGGAGTCTATGGACCCTAATGTTTTTGTCACCCGCCCGCACCCATTTGGACCCACCAGCTGGCCCTAGGCATTAAGGACTATATTTATGGCTATGGTAGAAAGGCCGACATCGAGCCCTCTCCCCTTGTCGTCTTCAACTTTTTATATTATTGTTAATTTGTCTATTTCATTTATCGTATCTGTATCTGTAAAGTTTCAATGTATTAATGCATCTATCCAAGTGAGAGAGAGTGTAAAAAAGAGAGAGAAAGAAGATCGTGGTACCACTCGGATAACTTCAAGGGTGCACGTCCATACACGCGCGGATGTAGTTGTCCTCTTTGTTACTTGCAATAGATTGAGGGGTTATATGGCATAAATGAAAGAACAGAGACCATTTAGCACATGGGTCATACATTAAGGACCGTTTGCGCCAATTTCACAATCAACTTACAATTTTGTCAAATATAACACTGAAGTTAAAATTTAATTGAAAAGTAGCACCCCTACTGAAATTTGAAAAAGATGACTTATAAGCTTGAACTTGTATTGTAATCTTCACCAAACAACTACTACACTTGCAGAGGATAGAGCGGAACGGCGCTGCTTGAAAATGGACGCTGCTGGCCTGAGAGCCGCCAGCTCTTCCGTTAATTGGTCCAGAGCTTCTTCTCTCTTCTGCCCCTTTTTAAAGCCCAATTCGTTCCACTTCCGTCCCTCCCTTCCCTCTTCACGATTCTCTCCACTTTGCTCTCTATGTATGTATATAAATAAATTATAAAGTTCTGTATTTTCTACTCACACCTCCCCAAACCCTTATTTATGTTTGACAAGTTGCCACTGGAGCATAGGCTATTCGCTCTTCAAACTATTATGTTTGTAATTTTGTGATATTTGTTGGTATAGTTACAATAAGTGATTATGTTTTTTCTCTTTGAATATCAGCTCATGAAAAGGATCGAGCGAATGCATTGCAACGTGGAGTGGGTGAGGCGGTGGCGGACGACTGTCGGAGCAACTTTCTTCAAGTGGTACTAGTGTCACCTCAGGTATACTTATCCTAGTATTGATTTGTGCTATACTTCCAATCATCATTAAGTTTTCCATTGATTTAACCTCATTTAGTAAAGTGAAGTGATTGAAATTAGCGGAAATGTAGATTTCTGTACATCTGAGTTAATTTCTTTGTCAATTTAACCAAAACGGGCAATTGATTTGAATGTATTTCATGTACGGATGTGTTATTCAATACATGAAACAATCCAAACTATAGTTGGGGGAAAAGGGAGTGATTATTTCATCATTGTACATGGTTTCTGTTGGATGTCTGGATGATGAAATAATAATGAAAGGAAGGAACTAAGGAAGAAATGAAAGCAATAGAGCATGAGTCGATCGCATGCTTGGTATGGGAAACATTTTACTAGATGACTCATTGAATGAATCCCGAAGTTTTCACTGTATCTCCCCTTTATGCTATTTTTGATTTCACAATCTGCGTATATTGGTTGAAAAGAAGTATTTCGGAAAGAAATTCTATCGCAATGGTTTGATTAACGATTTCATTATCTCAATGCCGGGTCTTATATTTTCTCATCCTTAACAGATTCCTGGAAACACCGGATGCATTGCCCGAACTTGTGCAGCATCATCTGTTGGACTACATCTTATTGAGGTGAATATTAGCAACCTTCACTTTGGCTTTTATTATTAGTTGTGAAGTTGAATGGGGTAAATGCATATTTCATCGGTTAATCTTTTCTTTTGTAGTTATATATACTCTCATCTGCTGAAGTTTTTCAGCCAAGTTTGATAATCTTGACCTCCTTTTCTGCTTCAGCCATTGGGATTTCAGGTTGATGATACAAAATTAAAGCGAGCTGGACTTGATTACTGGCCGTATCCTTACAATCACTTTCTGAAGCTGAGTTTATGAAGAGTCCTTAGCCATTTCTTTCATGCATTAACCTTGTTCTTAGTCCATAGTAGTTGTGAAGTTAACATTTTCCTCCCTATCATTCTTGACATGCTGAGGGCTGAAGTTGGTATGCTTGTATGCTAGAACATTTAGTTTACCGTCATTAACTTTTCTTATTACTTCTCAACATTTGGTTCGACACTAGTACATTTCATTTTAAACTTGTGTTTGCAACTGCAAACAAGGACTCCGCAGAGATGAGTTTTTGTCCTAAAATTCAAGGACTGTTCAATGTAGGAATCTTATGTTTGTAGTTCCCCATACAAAAAAAAAAAGTATCATGGTTCATGATTCGTGTAGTTTTCAAATGATTAACTCTCTACATTAGATATGTGGTTGTCAAAGTGCATAGCTCATGGTCGGAGTTTCGGGAATATTTCAGGCAGCAGGTCATCTCTTTTTCTTCTATGAAGGAATTTTACATAAAGGCCGTCCTCCACTTAATGCGTTAATTAATACTTTCTTCATCTCACAGTACGGAGATAAGAGACTTCTAGCATTTACCAAGAAAGGGACAAATATTCACTCAGTAAGCTTTCCATCCTTCTTCTGCTCTGGTTCTGGTTTTTCTCAATAGCTATAATGTTAATCTGATTGAAATGTGTGCATTGTGTTGCTTTGAGGTGGATGGAGGCTAGAGCTCTTTATTTTTGTGTCCGCTAATTTTCCTGTGCAATGAAATTGTCCTGTTACCCCTAGAGATGGGGTGCTAAGAAAAGTTGTCAAGTTGCCTTTGATTTCAGTTGTTTTACTTGATGAGTTGGGACCTAAGGTTTCTGCTATGTAGAGAAGTATCTTGACTAGACCATACTCCACAAGAAATTGATCCTACTTTTTGGTGATCTATTTGAAAAGTCCAAATCTTTTACTTTTGAGTTTCTTTTGAAGGGCGAGACTACTTTTATTATAAATAATTGCAAAGATGCTGATCAAATCAAGCCAAGTATTTGAAACATTATTCACCTTAACAGGGCTTATTGAAAGCACATTTTGCTCTCTAACAGTAGTTATCTCCGTGCAGGAATATTCCTACAGGAGAGGCGATTGGCTTGTATTTGGCTCGGAAACTAGTGGCTTACCACCTGAGGTCCTGCTAGACTGTAACAGTGAGTCCCTAGGCGGCGGCACCATTCGCGTTCCCATGGTCGAAACATGTGTTAGATGTCTGAATTTATCTGTCAGCATTGGCATTGCTGTATATGAAGCTTCTAGGCAGCTAAATTATGAGCAGTTCCACCATGCATTAGAACCTTGTGTGCACGGGGATACACCATTAGTAACTGAAGACATTTTTTCCTAGGTTGCATTTTATTGGTGCCAGTTGTCTTTATATTTCAGTTTTCAATTCATTCAGTTTTATACTTCAAGAATAATTTAAGAAAAAGGTAGATTTTTCTACATTGAATGAAGAACAAAATATTTTGAATCTTTCTTTACAAATTTTCTCTGATTTTCAAAGATATATATTTTTAAAAAATAGAGTACAAGGGGGATGAAGGGGAGGGGGACTCGGGGGGTTTCGAATTGGGGTCAAGCCCGGTAAGGGGTAAGCCCTTTTCCACTTGAAACACACAGTAAACAGATTCTACACTTGCAATTACCATATGCTTGTAACTACCAGGTTAGCATTTGGCCCCCAGAGTCAAGCTGGAGCAAACTATAGGGAAGATAAGACATGTAATGGGGGACTTCAATATTATTACAAGTCTGGGTTCAATTTGCTTTATCCTCATCACTCGCTCTCTGCAATGGGGGAAATATACCATTCGCCATGCTAATCAATTGCTGTTGTAACCTTAATTGTCTGACATCATTGCAACCAGGAAGTGTAAAGTGCCAAAAATTATCAATTTCTCTCATTAAACTGAAACATAAAGCTTCAAAGGCAAACATACATGAAAAGAATACAACTGGATAGCATTTATGGAAATGATAAGTAAACAAGACAGATTGCATTCATAAATAACACAACATAATCCTAACAATTGATTCCCCCAAACATCAAAATGTCTAGATAAAACCAGAGGCATAACAAAATTTGACTTGACTAACATTTTTTAAATAAAAAGTTTACTCTTCATCCTCAATAACTTGGGTGCCTAGTCCCTTCAATCCACCCTCAGGAATTTCTGCAACAGTTACCAGAGAGTAAAGCTCCTCTTTGGCATCTTCATCATCATTCCTCTTGCGTGCAACTCGGACTCGGACTCTCCTTGGCACGCTACGAATTCCACGGCTCCATATATGCTTGTTCAACTTGACATCAACCCTGACATCAGTAGTCCCCATGGCCTTCTGGGCGAACTTCCTGATTTCCTTGATGGCTTTTGGAGCCTTCTTCTTGAAGGTGCTGCACATAGATAAGTTATGAAAAAGATCAAATAAACTACTGTTATAAAAATTGGATATAATCAGATGTGAAGATATAGACATATAGCATAACATCCATTACAAGATTGGTAGAAGCTTGCACACCAGATTCCATACAATGCATGAACTCAAACTTTTCAGAACATAAAGGAATCCCTTCCACTTTGATTACCAGTTCTAAGAGGTTAATTAAAGTAAATAATTCTATACGACCACTCCGTACGAACACTCTTAGAAGAAAATGAAAAATATCATAAAATGAGTTTCAACCAGCAAGTCCGATGACTTCTGTATCAAAGACTACATTGTAGTTTCAAGAACCTCGTACCAAAAAAAAAAACTTCAAACATCAAGAAATCTTTCTATTTATGGAATTATGGTTAATCAAACATCTGAAAAGGTTTTGCACATTGATGGCTAACATAGGCGAAACCTTCTGCTTAAAGTAACCAACGACAAAACACGAAACCAAAAAGTAACTGAAAAGATACAAGAAGTTTCAAGCACTGCATTATAGTCATCGAATGAGCAAAAGGACTAACTGCAATTATTTCTGCTTCAGAAGCTAGGACTTTGTTATGACTGGATTAACAGCTTACTGATGTTATCAGTTCATCTCTTTTTGCAAAGTATACTATATCATTTCCAATTGAAATTACAGATTTATAGATTACAGTATCCGTCAACTGATCACTTTGCTCATTAGTTAATGCAACAAAGTATTAGAATACCGAAAAAAAAGTGTAAAAATCTGGACATCATTCAACAAGAAAGCAGCTTGACTTAACGCCAACTGTTCAATAATATAAATAACGAACCAAGTAATAAACAGATCTAAATCATTAGCATACACATACACAAATCACACACAAATATCGATACATAATTACACAAAAACCTTTGTGAAAATCTCGCATATAAGCGTAGATAGGAAAAGTACCATCCATGGAGACGTTTGTGTAGATTGATGGTGTACTCTCTCGTGACGATCTCTTCTTTTCTGGGCTTGCTGCCTTTCTCCACCATTGCTGCGAATTTAGCAAATGCACCGCGCTTTTCTTCCCCGAGCGTTCGGGGCGACTCACCAGAAACCCTACAGGTTTATGTACTGCCTTTTGAAGCCGTGCGGGTATTTAAGCTTCTTTATTAGAGCCCAATTTTCTTGACCTCTAGTGGCCCAATATACACTTGGGCCTAATAAATCAGTTTAGGCCAATTTCCACACAAGGTTCATGAGTTTACTTTAATAGTATAACACTCGTGCGATGCACGGGTAGAAAAAACGTTTGAAATTTAACTACGTGAAAGTTTTTTAATAACAATAGTTGAAGATGTTCTAAAAGTATAAAACGCAAGGTGTGTATCAGTGGAGTAAATAACATCAATAGTAGTATCAATCCAATACACCTCTTAGATTTCAAACGATGAATTTCATCAGTCTTCTAATAAAAAATTTAGAAGTGAAGTGAAAGCAGGCAACACCAATATATGTAATTTGAAATTATCCCAACTATACGCTTTCTTCTATTAGTGTCATTTACACTCAATTGTTACATGTTCTAGTTAGGTAGCCAATGATCTAGCCTAAAATGGAAAAGGGGGAAAAAGAAGAGAGACAAAAAGAAAGAATAGAAAACAGAACACGATGTTGACCGTGAAACCAAAAATTATTGTGGGGGTGAAATTTAGGATTTGTAAACTATCAAAATATATAAATTAAAGGAAAAAGGTTTTCTTTCCATATCAAGTTATAATTGATTCTTCAATGTCCAAAATCTTATTACATTCTTAGCCTCGCATCAACCCTCAAATTCTTACCAAAATTTTCAATTATAACATACGCATTCACATATGTAAGGTAGAGCATAAAATTAATAGAGAGTAACAGTTCTATACTCGAAGCATAGGAGGTCCATATAATCTTTAAAATTTTGCAGATATATGGAATTCAGCATACATATCCCCAAATAAAAAATGTTGCATATGAGATTTCACACTTTAATGGCACATATTTGTAATTTCTAAACATTTTTTTGATTTACCAAACTTTTAAAAAGATTAAAAACATTAAGAGAGGATATATAAATCAACATTTCAAAGGCGAAAGGGAAGGGAAGACTTGTAATAAACTACTTGATAGTCAATGATGATGGGACTTCAAAATGCCATTTGCTCGGATTTGTATTTGTTCAACTTGATGTTGGAGATGAAAGAAAACAGAGTTTGTTAAATTAAGAGAGTTTGGTATAAAGATAAATTCAACAAATGCTAAGACGGAGATTGGAGATGATTAAGGAAGAGAATAAAGGAAGAGGAAGGCAGAAGAGCGTTGGCCGGGGAAAAACATAAAAAAAAAAAAAAAAAAGAAGATGACGTCATTAGTGACATTAGAAGTTCAGGCAGGAAATCGGGTCTAGCTTCTTTTGATTTAGATATATAATATATATATATATATATATAAATATAGATTGAATAAACGCTAAGACGGGGATTAGAGATGATTGAGGAAGAAAATAAAGGAAAAGAAAGGTAAAATCATGTTGGTAAGGGAAAAATAAAAAAATAAAAAATAAAAAAAGGAAAATGACCTCATTAGTGACGTCATCAATTTAGACGGGAAAACTGGATTAGACTTCTTTTGATTTAGATATATAATAATATAGATAATAATAATATATATAATACATATTGAATAAATGTTAAGATGGAGATTGAAGATGATTGAGGAAAAGAATAAAGGAAAAGAAAAGTAAAAGCATGTTGGTAAGGGGAAAAAAAGGAAAATGACCTCATTAGTGATATCATCAATTTAGGAGGGAAAACTGGGTTAGACTTCTTTTGATTTAGATATATAAAGGTAAAAGCATGTTGGTAAGGAGAAAATTTAAAAAAAAAAAAGGAAAATAACCTCATTAGTGACATCATCAATGTAGGAAGGAAAACTGGGTTAGACTTCTTTTGATTTATATATATAGAGAGATATAGATAATAATATTAATAATATATAATATAGATTGAATAAACGCTAAAATGAAGATTGGAGATGATTGAGGAAGAGAATAAATGAAAAGAAAGGTAAAAGCATGTTGGTAAGGGGAAAAATAAAAATAAAAATAAACAAAAAAGGAAAAATGACCTCATTAGTGACATCATCAATTTAGGAGGGAAAATTGGATTAGACTTCTTTTGATTTAAATATATATATATATATATATATATATTACAAATTCACTTGAAGATTACCATTTTTGTTGGGGAAAAAAACCCTTCTCTCTCCTTTACAACTTTTACTTTTAATAATATTTTTCAAAGAAAAAAATATTAATAACCTACCTAACTATTACAAATAGATGGCCAATTATATCCACCACACTACAATTATTAGTTGGTGCACCACATTTTTATTACAATAAATAAATGGTCTTAATCTTTGTTTGTTACTATAGTTAAGTCCTCAAGACTTTTTTCATTTTTCTTTTATCATTAATAGTTAACACATTTCGTCAATAAACTATGGTTGATATCCAAGTATTTTCGTAATAAACTTTAAAAATATGTGCAAATTTTATATTTTGGTTGTTTACTTATTTGAAATTAATTAGAATATATAACTCCTTTGACAATTGAATAAGAAAATTTTGAACGAAAATTATCGTTAAAGACATATGTAATGAAAATTTAAAGAAAAATGTGACAAAAGAGGTTGAGAATATAATTGAATAGCAAGTAAACATTGAGAGCATACAATGAAATTTTAATTTGGTACACTAAGGGTGCGTTTGATACTAAAAGATGGAAAAAAAATATTTTCCACCTTTCATAGAAAATATGGAAAATATTTTACTTAAGAAGAGGTGAGAAATGATTTCAGGGAAAATGGCTAAAAGTATGCTTAGAAAGTTATATTATAGAATTTAAATTTCATTTCCATTTATCAATCAAACGCATAAAATTGAAAAGTTTTCTATGAATTTGACATGTTTCATGAAAAACAAATGCAATCAAACGAACCAAAGCAATTTTTTTTTTTTTTTGGCGTGAATCCGTGCACTAAACAATTAGTCTGATGTGAATATAATTACCCAAAATAGATTAACAAATAGGGTGAATTTTATCAAGCACTAAGCACTGTTACGACTCAAAACAAATGCTGTAATGAATTGTGATTTGTAAGGTGATAATACGTTAATTTTCAGTAGGCTCATTCTTTCCATTCGTAAAAGCTTTCAATTGCTAGGATGCGATGCCATAAGTCCATACTCATATTTTCACATTTCGGATTTCGGATTAAACACAAATTTCTGACTTCAATTGTTTCTCCGTAAAAATATGTTTTCCTTTTCTTGTTTGTGATCGGATGAGAAAAATCGATGATCTGCTCAATCAAATTCGTCAATTTTCAGTTAAATTTCCCAACCGAGATATCAATCTACAGCGCCACGATTTCTAAATCTCTCTTATAGGAAACAAGAAACGAATACAATTTAGATTTTCAGTAGACACCATTTTCATAGCAAGAAATCGAAGATGCAGCACTAGAATCTTCAACAGTTTAATTTCATTTGCGTACGTGATAAGAGGGATCCGTTTTCTCTTGCCTTTCAGATTCTGGCAATTTTTGCAGCTCTGACCACCGGATTTTCCCGAGCGATGGCTTCTCTCCCGGCAGCCTTGTAATCATAGCTGCAGTCGTGACGATCGGAATAACGATGCTCGGAGCAGAAAAGATCGCCGCACCGGCATCTAAATCCGGTCAAACCTACCTTCCTCCGGCAACCGGTGCACCGATTCACCATTCGCTTCACCGGTACAGCTTCCGTCACCTTGTCTTTCTTAACATATTCACTCATCTCCACGGACGCCAAATTACTGATCTCCCGCGAAATCCTCGACGACGAGCTAGAACTGAACGAAACTGCTTTCGTTTCACGCGCTAAGGCGGCAAGATCGGCTGAACTGGAAGTAGCCGCCGTTTCGCCGAAACACTTCTGACATAAATTATTGGCGGCAGAGTTTCCGGCGACAGCACATTTAACACAGAGCTTGATGGTTTCAGATACGACCTTGAACTCCGTCTCTTCCTTTCCAGTTTTTTGCGCCATTACAGCGAACAATTTTTTTCACGATATGAAAAGTAATACTTCCAAATACGAATCTTGAGATCTACGTATCTTTTGGCGTATAATTTTAGCCAAAAAAACGTAGAAGGAAACGCCGGAGAGATCGGAAGAGGTCGTGAGACGTATGCGTATGGATTTGAAGGGGAAATGGATGCAGGGGTACTGGTATTTGAAGAGGAGAGAAGTCGGTCTCGATTAATGGCTAGTGGGCTCATCGACAGGCGTATCTGCCAATTTCGATGTGTGAATGGACGCAGATAACCTCATGGGGTGATGGCGTTGTTTGCTTTAATAACACAAGTTGATTCCTCAAATAATAATAAATAATAAGTTAGTGTTTGGTTCTTTGAAAAAAAAAGTTAGTCAGTTAACTTTATTTTCATATATATGTTTATGAGATATATAAATTTTTTGAGCAATTCTAGAGTGGATATGAAAATGAGACATTAGTAGGTGACATTCTCATATGAGACACATTCATTGAGTGATTATTACATGGTTACTTTTTCATCATCCAATACAAATGTGCCACATAAGAATGTCTTTTTAGAATTTCTCAAATTTTTTTGGATAAATCATGAGATATAAAGTTAGTATTTACTTACTATTATTCACATAATAATTCGATAGTTATTAATTACATAAATTATGATAATAATTTGAAGTATGTTGTTAGTATTAATTGTCAAAGAATAATAATAGTAATTGGTATTTGATTTATAAAATTGGAGCCTAACAACGAAAAAGCCTCAAGGGAGGGGCAAATTCGGAAATGAGGTACTTTGGTGTCCCACGTTTGAAGTTTTAACCATTTTTCTTTTCCAAAAGGAACCGGGCCAGAGGAGCCACTGTCACGACTTTCAATTTTAATCCAGCTTTCAGCCGCCCACTCTGACCGCCGCTTTCTTTAAAGGCCAATTTGCGTTAACCTCTTTTGGGGCAAGAATCAAGTGGAAAACCAACTCATTATTAGTCCTTATTCTTCTACGGTGTCTATTAAATACTATTTATAAAATCTAATATATTAAATAGCAAGCTTCAATTGGACATATTAGAGAGAAAATGAAATTATCATCTTTTAATTGTCTAATGAGAACTGACTACATAATAAATTGAACTACATAAAATGATGTCAATTTATCTTACTAGTCCTATCAAGTATTGATGTATTTGTTTATTTTAACTGTTCGGTTTCCTTAAATTTATATGTCATTTTATTTTTTTAAAAGGTAACTTTTTATTTTATGAAAAAGACCAACTAAAGTTTTAAACTAATTCAAAATAGTTGTCGATATTATTAATGAAGTGAGATAGCCACTCCTAGTGATGCATTGTGAAATATTTTTGCCACTAGAAAATTGTAATCAAAATCTAAATCACCTTATAATGACCAAAAAAATAAAATAATAATGCATTCCTTGAAGTGGAAATGATAAGAAATTTTCACTATGAATATCTAAGGACGTTAAAAGCATGTATGACAAATAAGTTGCTTAACTAATAAAGCTAGTAGATGAACCAATTTTGCTAAAAAGCTTAATCTGTGATGACTGAAAGTAAACATTGAACATTAATATTTTTCTCGTTCGTGGAAAAATAATCTATTTTGAATTTCTCATGTTTCAAATAGATTATAAAAAAAATTAATTTAATCTTGAGAAAAAGTAAAATTGAAGAACTTCTTCTTCCTTAATATATCGCTTATTTGTTTTTTCAATTGATTTTATTTGTTAATTATAATTATACCATAATTTAGCTTGGGATGTACCAAAAAAGAATAGTGCAATAATATTTTTCATTTTCCTTTCAGAGTAACATTTGGTGATTGTTGTCTTATGGGTGTAATTTTTCTATAAAGATTATTACTCGAAGGTTTTCACAGGTAGTGACTTAGGTACAGCTGTTGGGGATGGGCATGGGGAAATTGGATCCTATGGTCTCTACAGACTGGTGTTTATTGGCACTTGGTTGGACAATTTGATTTCTTTCATCTTCTTTTACTAGCTTTTATCTTTCACATTCAAGTTGCCAACCTTGAAGCTTAATAATTTTTAATTATTATGTGCATGTTATTTCTAAGTGGATTTGCACGTAATAATATTATAAAGGTCCGTCATTTAGCATACATTTTGATAGTTTAGGCCGCATAAACATTTGAAAAGATTAAATAATTATATATTACAGTTTTAAAGGGCGTGTACTTGTTACAATAGGTTGGAGAATGTTGCTGAAGAAAAGAACATATTTTTCTTCATGACAGTCCAATAAAAAACCAAAAGAAACAAATAGTATATAAAGGAAAAAGAATTAAATTAAGTAAATTATAATTATATACTAACAATAATAATAATTGTTTTTTCAAATAATAATAATAATAATTGTTAGTGAGGGGGGGGGGGGTTTCCCTCTCTTGTGACGTGGCGGTCCGGGCGGATGGAGTGGGAATCGGCGGAGTGATTTGGGATCACGAGGTCTTTGTGGTGATGGCTTATGCCGTTAAATTGGCAGGGAGTGCGGCAGTGGAGATGGCGGAAGCTTTGGCGGTTCGATATGGACTTGAATTGTTGCGGAGTGATAACCAACTTGTGAAGGAGGTTCAAACCGATGCAATGCAGGTGATCTTTGACATGAAGGAACCGCATTCTAAAGGAGTTAACGAGTTAGTGTTTAATGATATCTTATGGCTTGTAGAGGTACATTGCGGAAAGTGTTTATATTCTACGTCGTCATAATTGGCTTGCCCATTTGTTGGCGGCTTATGATCTTTCGTCTCCAATGCCTAGACATTGGAAGTTTTGTATGCCTTTCTTTCTGGCACCGTTCATTGGTGACATTGCTGAATAAATAAATGATAATTTTATTTTAAAAAAAAAATAATATAATAATAATAATAATATTAATAATAATAATAAATATGAAAAGGAAGACAAGTAGGCGCTTGTCAGCCGTCCATGTATGACATTATTAGGAAGTGGCCAATGGGCATTAAGGCATATGCTAAACAAGCACGAGTTCTTTGTAAAATTTGGAACCTCGCACAGGTCAACAAAATTTCTCGAGTACTTTGTTCTATAAAAGTCAAATTTCGACCCCATTCTCTCTAGTTTATATATAAAATAAAATAAAATATATATCATAGATAACTAAACGTGTCCAATAACAATATAATAATAGAGAAATAGAAACAAATTTGATATAAATAAATCAGTTAGAGAGAGAGGTGCAAGACTTTTCAAGTGAAAAAACAAAACAAGCCCGCGTTGAAAAGTTGCAATCAATTTGTATAACTAATGATTAACTCTAGACTTCTACCTAGCGAAAATCTACTTGCTTATTCTAAAACTTCAATTTAACAATAACTTAGAGCCATTGTAAGAAATCGTTGAAGCAAATCTTAAGGCCAAAGAGCCATCTTTGATATGCCGGTTATTGATTCTACCACAAGAGATGAAATGATGAACTCTGTCGGATTAACAGAAATTTGTCAGTATAATCCATATTCCTACCTTTGACCTGCTACACAATTGCTTTGTTCGTACTTTACATGGGAGAATGCTTTCTTGCAATTGGATTGCTTTTCTAATAAAGTATTGAACCAAAATTAGTTAAAGGAAGGAATAGATGGCTTCTTTTCCCCAAGTAAAATGCACTCATTCTTCAATTTCAAGCCACTGCAGAGCAAAATAAGATACCATTTCTGAATATTAAACCAGCAAAAACCGACTGCTAAACAACGTGAAGCACGAACAAGTGCTAGAGACAGAACTTATAAGATTATACCCTTCCAGAGAGAAATGGAGTTCGTTAGGCTGGACTGATGTTCTAAATACTGCAGACAGCCCAACTCTCCACTATCTCTACCCCGTGTCTCATCAACCACCATAACCACATCACACTTAAAGCACCGAATAGACACTCTAGATTTTCTCGAGCTTTTCAGCCTTGACAACTGGATTGGCTTTGGCTATAGCTTCCTGACCAGCTGCGCGATAATCAAAGGGGCATTCATGTTTGTCCGAGTAGCGATGAAGTGCACAGAAAACATTGCCACAACGACAATTAAAACCTGTCAAACCAACGCGCTTCTTACAGGTGTTGCACCTTTTAGGACCTTCTTTAACCTCTTTGCTTTTCTCAGTTGCTGCTGCTATCACAGAAGATCTGGGTACTGATGCAACCACAGTCTCAAGGGCGGAAACTTGAGCAGCATCCTCAACCTCGGCAATAGTTGAATCTTTAGTAATGGTGCCAGAGCTTCCATTCACAATACTACCAATGGATGATGCAGCAAGTTTAGACTGTTCTTGCTTCAGAATCAGGTCCTTGTAACACTTGGAACACAAATTCATGGTTGCTGCAGATCCAAAAAATCCGCAATTATTGACGCAAAGAACTGGAGCTTGAGGAGCTTGGCACCCGCTTTCATTCTGATCCATTTTAAATTTTTCCTGCACCACATTTTCTTTTTAACATATCAATAAACAAACAACAATACAGCACATCTTACCCAAGCCACAGCCAGATACTTGTGAGTTCCAAAATCAATTTCCAAGGCAGTAACATACTGAAAACTATGCCATGGTCCAAATAATGTTTCACCACCTCAAATAATAAAGTGTCAAGTTTCTAGTATATGATTTACATGAATGGTTGAAAAACACATTAAAGTAAATTAAAAGGACAGCTACCACCATAATATGTAGTATTGGATTCTGAATTGCAAGAACTTAATGAATAACATTGTACATAGATAACTTTTGCATTTTGCTCGCCTAGAATCATTTACATCTAAAGAAAAGCAAAGCAAAGTATAAGCACCTGTCATGCTGGTGTCTTCGTTTAAAACATAAATGAAACAACTGAAAGGAGTGAAAGAAAAAGTTAATAGCACTTGCCACTCGAAAAATATGTAGACAAAAGTAGCTTTGACCAAATCATCATAAATAAATACCATCAAGTTACTTGAGATGGGAACATATCAAAATTTGCACCCACTAATACAAGCCAGATCCCATGTCTATAAACTGACGCATCATGAAGTGTCAATAGTAGGTGCTCACAATTTCACAGCTCACTGGTTCCTCCTTAATACCAAGAACCAATCAACCAATACTCATCGACTCATCCAGATATTAAGATCTAATTTAAAAATCACAATCTCGTTGATTCCATACAGGGTAAACGAATACCTGTTTGGTTTTTATTTTCTCAAAACCTTTTTCCTTAAAATTCATTTCCACGCATACATTCTCCTAATAAAACAATTTTACACATAAATCCATAACTTTTCCATTCTTCGTAACCACAAATGCTCTAGAAAGATCACTTTCCGCAAAGACCCTTCTTAAGAAATCAGAACCATACAATACGATAATTCACGCTAAAATACCAAATTACTGAGAGAAAATTCAAAGAAAAGCTATTCAACTAGAGAGCTACCTAATACAGCTGCAACGATTTTTAACTGCTAATCTAATTCAGAACATCTGATAGAATTGTCTGATAGAGACTATAGACCCTGAGCTCTTAGTAAATGGTGAATTACTTACATTATAACAAATGACATCGTAAAAGAAAGAGACTCTTGAATATTAAAAGTTTGTCCCAATTAATAAAATGGCACTAAATAATTATAGACACCTTCCAAGCCCCTAGCTTTCTTGCATCTTGGACTACATTACAAAATTAATGGTCAGGGGGAAGATCGAAAAAAATATGGGAGATTTTTTACTAATATGGAAGCACATTCTACATACAAAGTTGACTCTGAGTGGGAAGGGAACGGAAGGAGATGTTTTCCCGCAATTCAGCATGCATTAGATTCCACACAGGAATCTGGTATGTAGAATTAGAAGTATGTAGAAAGATAAAAGAACAAAGCAATGTAGAATGAACAAAGGATGCAAACAAAATAGCAAGACAACCTCTCAAAAGAAATGGAGGCAGTAAAAACATGGACAATCAGAAAACGCATAAACAATGTCAGCATTCAAAAGAGTAACCCCCAGCATAGCGAATACTGTCATACCAGGCTGCAGCCTAGGAAACCAAAAGCAATCAGTGGAAGACAAAGAGGCGACCTAGACAACAACCCATCAAAACCTATTTGTGCCCACAATTCTGGCCAGGTTAATGGAAGGCAAATGCACAGCCTAGACAGCTAAAAGTAGACATCCCATTCGTAGTCATAAAGGAATCATCTATTTATGCAGATAACGCGCGCACACACACAAAGAAATCATTCAAATTCAAGTACATTGTTGAACCACATTAGTAAAAGGTTTCAAACAGATCCCTTGAAAAAATCAACTTTTAAGAAGTTACTGGTTTGAACTAAAATGTGGTGAAAGCAGACTGAATTCAGTAACCGGAAATGACAACCTTGTTTTAAAATAGGGAAGTCACAAAGATGAAATCAACTAAAATCATGTGTTTCAAACAGGCAAAGGAGACCTGCCTTTAAATACAAAAGCTAGTGCAAGATATGTAACTGGAAAATAAAGGAATGGATTATGAAAAAATTTATTTGACTGCAAGGAGAAACTGCGTTCCATTAAAGTGACAATGTAAATTTTCCTTTAGTTCATTGATCACCAAATTGAATGGAAGAAACTATTTTGGGCAGCTCACAAGTGGACACATCCAAACCTCCAAAGGAAAATAATAATAATAATAATAATAATAAATAAATAAATAAAATCAAGGAACAGAAGAGTTTCATGCAGTAAGAAACTTCAGTCTAAATCAACTGGATTATGGGACCACAAAGTCCTATGTACCAACATATATAGAAAAAAGCAATATAAGAAACACATAGAAAAAAGTAAAGGTCCTCATCCTGTGCAGAACATCTTAAAGAAAAAGTCCCGAAAATTGTATAAGAAAATGACAAGCTAAAACCAAACTTTTGCGACACTTAACAGTCATTGAAATTTGCCAGACACAGAAAATTTTTCAACTTTGATTAGAAATATTTCTTTGAAGTTGAAGGAGTCTTTGAAAATCTCTAAACAGATGAAAACTTTAAAGTGTTCTATGATATGTTATGATGTTCCGTCATGTTTTCATAATGAACTATTAGAACTTCTCATGATGCCAATTCAATCTTCATTCTGAGTAATTATTTTGCTTGCATCTTTTGCCAGATTTTCATTCTCTTTCCACCTTTTACTTGAGAATCAACAAAAATACTGTGTTTGATTTCAATAAATTAGGGTTTATTTAGACTTTGGAAGACACCAATTTTTCCTTTTTTAAATCTTGCATTTACGTATTCATGGATGATTTGGCACTCGCTCAGCCTGGATAAGTATTTCTGCGCATCATTTTCCACCCGTTAAATCTCTGTAAAAAGGATATGGATAAATTCGTATGAAATATATAACAATGTGCCTTGCTAAGGGACTTCATTCTCTCTCTTCAATTTCACCTGTCTTTAGTGGCCATCAACTATTTTAAATTTGATATCCTTGAAAATTCTGAACTCTACTTTGCTAAATTCAGCATATTTGATGAATTGGCATCCACATAAATTTCAGATGAATATTCTTATTTCAACTGGACTAGTCGTTGGATCAAGTAAGTTCCAACATACTAACTATTTTTTCATCTCAAGGGAAAAAATAAAAAGATAAAATAAATCCTCAGTGTTTAGTAAGTGAAGTTCAAACGTATCTTGAATCAATCAATCAGTCATAAAAATAGTACAAAATTACTCTCTCACGCCCAAAAACATAAAGTCGAAACTTCAAATGCAGCATCTCTTAATCAACATAAAACTACAATTAATTACACACTTGAAACATAATATATATATATATATATATTCATAAACACTAACCTGTTCGCGGAGGAGACAAGATCAATATTTTCTTCGACGTCTCCGCTTTTATTACCCTATTTAACCATGCCAACACCAGTACAATTACTTAATCAAACAATCAAAAACAGTAACGCAAAATATGCGTAAATATGAATATCCACATAGAGAAAGAGAGACTAACCCACCAAGTACCTAATCAAACAATCACAAACAGTAACGCAAAATATTTGTATTGTGTATATATCAATATCGAGAGAGAGAGAGAGAGAGACTAACCCTCGAAGTGAACAGGAAATGTCGCTAGAGAGAAGCAGGAACAGAGAAAGTGAGGATGAATGGGTTGGATGACAGAAGTGGGAAGAAATATATAAAGGAAGGAAAGCCTGGGATGTGGAAATGATGGGTACAACTGGAATCGCTGCGTACTGAAACGTTTCACGTTCTGATTGGCCAATTTGAGATTATCTAAGTCCCCAGCCAATCAAAAAGTGGTTGCACTGAACGAAGGATGAACTCTAGCGTATTTGATTATGTTGAAGATGGGTATTCTATAAAATAATGCTTTGAATTGGCAAAACACAGATACGTGGCAGATGCTGGCGGATTGGGTTTCCTTCACTGTCAAGATCTTAAAAATTTAAATTTTGATTAATTTGAGGTGAAAATTTTCAAAGGAGAAGGTAGACGCAATTTTTTAGAGAAATAGATAAAGTTTTGAATTTAGAGTCAAACATCTAATCACATAATGTCATAGTCAGACTCGAAGTTAAATAAAAAGTGCTATTTGTACATATTAAATGTACAAAATTCGTGGACACACTCCTCAATTTATATACACTTTCAAAAGTTGAGATTTCAAAAAAAAATTATGGGTTTAACAGCTTGTTTGATCTCCCTTTTTCTCTCAATTTATAAATTTACTTACTATTAATTTAACATTTGATTTGACAATTGTTCAATTACAACTATATATTTCACACTTTTTTACATTTCCAATATACATTCTACCTCTCTCCTCATTATAAATTTTCTAAATAAATAGGATCAAACAAGCTCTAAGTAAATTTATGTACAAATTTTATACATTTTGTATGTACAAATATCATTACTTATTTTTAACACAATCAGCTTAATGTCTTTTTTTTTCCTACAACACATTACTTAAGAAAAAATTTCAATACTCTAGGAGTATCCAATCAATGACTTACACATGAGTTTTAGGGCTCAAATTATATAAGAAATCTAGGCTTATAAATCTACATGTAAATTCATGATTGAACAGAAATATAAGTTCAATACCCTTGAAGATCAGAAATTTTTTCCAGTACTTAAAATCACATTATAAGTGAAATGACTCTTATTAATTGTCACAATTTGCGGCATTAGTGGAATTTTTTAGGGAACCGATAAGAGCTCTTCATCGATTCGTTAGAAAAATTGCATTTTACTGTGGTCGTTTAACATTTTCCGCAGGCGAATTTGATTGAGTTTTTTCTTGTTCTTTTTCCTTTTTTTGAGTCAGGTGGATTTGAGTTACAACTTACAACATTTCATTTTTCAAATTTTCACTGATAAGGAATTCCAAGTTTTCTTAGTATTTTCATTTGTGTTGAATTTATCAACATAGTTGAGTTAACGTGACATTAGAACTTTAAAATTGTCACCTTTAAAAAGTCTCTCAACAATAATCTTTTTTTTACTCTATTTCATAAAGTTTCACTATCCTCTACTTAATTCAGCTAAAGTAATAATATCATAACTCTCCTTCTTAACATTTGTCAATCTTTATTTTGAAAGAAGAGAATAATTAATATCAGAATTCCATATCACCTTAATTTATTTCTTAATCAAGTGACAAAATCGAATTAATTATTGAGGTCGCTTTTCCTTTTGCAAATACTGTATGAGAATAAAATCTTCAAAAGTTATACATGGAGATATAGAAAGTAGAGATGTTGGTGAATAATTCTTTTAAGTAGCTTGGTTGGCAAAAATAATACAGATATTTGTAACGTCTATTATTTATAGGATACATTCTTTATAGATAAATCTTTTTTTTTTTTCAGATTTAAATGAAGTTCACTACTTATTGACTAGATCAACATTAATCGTGTCTTTGATTGGCAAAAATTTTCTATAAAAAATAAGTTTTTCCATCTAAATTCCAATTTTTTTGTTGTTTGATTGATATTTTTTCTATGGAAAATATTTTCCAAGTTTTGGTCATGTGACAATATTTTCTATAAAAACAAGGAAAAAATTTTCCTATAGGGTGTATGTTTTTTGTTTTCTAGATAATTCATTTTTTTCTTATGAATTCAACTTTCAATCAAGCATGTTACAATTTATTATCTATTAAATTCAATTTAAAAGAAAATATTTTCTTTCCAACTAGATTCTATACTTGTAATTAAACGCAACGTGTGGATGTAATTCTTAAATTTTGATTTGAAATATATTGGATTTAATTTATCAACAGCATATCTCTCTCTCTCTCTCTCTCTCTCTCTCTCTCTCTCGCGGGTTCCAACTAGATTTTTTGAAATTACTAGAGGTGGCACGTGTTACGCATGTGTTTTTATATTACTAGAGGTGGCATGTGCTATGCACGTGTTTTTGTATATATTAATATCCATAGTATCTACCAGGTGCACCATGAAGTAAATAATATATTTGTTTAACAATAAATTCGATTCGATAGCTACTTGCATAAAAGAATGAAAAAAATAAAAATAAACTAAATAATTGTATATAATTTCACTTGATATTTGGTAATAAATATTTGGGTAAATTTCACATACCGTCCCCAACCTTTGTGCTTTGTATCACCTGAGTCCCTAATCTTTTTTTTAATGCGCTATGTCCCTAACCTTTCATACATATACACATAAGGTCCTTGTTAAATCGTCGCCAAAATTACTTCTATACTCTTGCTCTTTAAATTAAAAAAAATTAAAAATTAAGAAAATAATATATAAAAATCAAAAAGGAAAAAAAAAAGATAAAAAAGCCAGCCGAAATGCTGCCATTTTAGGCAGCAAAGTGCACCGGTGGTGGGAGGTTTGGGTAGCAGGAAGTATAGGCTTTTATCATTTTTTTCCTTTTTGATTTTATATATTCTTTTCTTAATTTTTAAATTCTTTTTGTAATTTAAAGAACAAGTGTATAGAAGTAATATTGGCAATGATTTGACGGATTCCATCATTAGGGACCTTATGTGTATATTTATGAAATGTTGGATACTCATAGCGTTGAAAAAAGGTTAGATGTGATGACCCGCTTTATTATTTTTAAGTTTCAACCTTTACCCGTCAAAATCAAATGTGTAATAGTTAAGTCAATGTCAAATTTAAGCTAAGATGTATTAATTTAATTTTTAGGGTTACCATTTAAGTAATTAAATATATTTGGGTTTGTATGGAATCATATTATAAGTTTGGAGTTTAAATGAAGTAGATCGTATGAGATTAGGGACCAACTTATAGCAAAACAAGACGTTAAGGGACTTTATGTGTGAAATTTCGTAATTATCTAGACAATTCTCTTAATTTGGGCCATTTCTTCCAAACCCACAAAGAGAGAGCCGAGAAACAGAGAGGAAAAGCGAGAGAAAGATAGGGGTTCGGGAGACGATTGCTCAGAAAAAAAAAGAGGGAAATTGGAAGAAGCTTGGGAGGAGGAGAAACAGAACACAAGGGTTCAATTAAGTAAGTATTAATTGTTTTTAAGCTTTAATTTGTGTAAGGTTAAGTGAAAATTTTCATTTAAAGTTTATGAATTTCTTGATAAATTAACACTAAAACCTTGGCATAAGTTGTTTTGTATGGCATAAATTGTTTTCTTTTTTTTTTTTTGAAGTACAATTACAATCTGTAACATGGCAGTATAAGTGCATATAGATATATATTCTTCTGAAACACAGCGCATAGAAATCAACAAGACTACAAGAAATCAAACTCCTATACAGGAGACTATACAAACTACATATAAATATAGACAAACCTCCACATGGAGAATCGATCCTAAGACCTCTATGTCCCAGGGTCTCAACCTTAGCCCCCTAACCAAATGGGCTAAGGTCTCATTGGCGGCATAGATTGTTTTCTATGAGCTAAGGAATAGGGATTTTAGTTTATATATGGAACATATAAGAAAATTGGTGTGTGTATATATACATATTGGCGTGGGTACAAATATATATGAAAAGAAGAAGAGGAAAAACAAAGAAGAGAAAAGAAAGCAAAAGAAACGTTTCTGCCAAAGTTGGCAAAAAAAAAAAAAGAAGAGGAATCAGGAAGTGCTGGCGGTAGAAATTTAAAAAAAAAAGGAGAAATAAAAGTTTGAAGAATCTTTGGAAAAAGGGGAGTACAAGAATCAAACCCAAGTACTACTTATCTTAAGCTTAGTTTTTGTAAGTTTTAAGATGGAAATCATGTCTAAGAGTTTATGGAATTTTTATGAATATGTAATGCTAGGTTATAATTTTACTTAATACCTGTTTAAAGGCCTCAATCATTTTTTGTCATAAAATTTAAGGTTTTTGATGATATTATATTCTTATAGTGGCTAGTGTAAAGTTGAAATTTATGTGAGAGAATAAGTTGAAAATTTTATATATAAGTTGATATTATGATTTATGAAATTGTGTCATGGTAATTGAGAAATTTGGTGCAGTTGAGAATAAATGTAAATAATAGATGACTTAATATTTAAATGTAAATGTGGGAATTTGTTTAAGACTAAGAACTAGTATTTAAAGGTTAAGAATTAATGTCATTTGTTGATTCTAGTGCGGATTTGAGACTTTAATATTTTATAGTAGTATAATCTTAAGATAGAATGAAGTCTAGAATAATTACAAAAAATAGATAACTATATGTCTAAATGAACAAGGAAGGAAACTTGAAGAATTCAATGGAATAAGGGACTTGAAATCAAAAAGGGAGTTTCATGTTGATAAAGTTTGTGTGAATTAGAAGATCTTTAACTAGTAAATAAGTTAGAAAGAAGATAAAAAAGATTGAGCAAAGGTAAGTAAAAGAATAGAGTTAAATGTGTAAATTGAGTAGTGGTTATGAATTAGTTTCCTATAAAGTTTAAATGGTGTAAAATTATTCGTAGACATGAAAAATGGAATTATATAAAGACTAAAAGAGAATTATGTAAAGTTAGTAAGTGAAATCAAAGTTTTAGAAGGAAGATTAAAGCTAAAAATTTATTAATAAATTATTATACAGGGCTTTGGAATGGAATCCATTGTAATAGTTAGTTAAAAGAAGCTTTTGAAGTCTTTAATAGAAAATGTGACATTAAGAGAGTATATAAACTGTGGTTAGCAATATGTTTAAGGAAAGATTTAGAAAAATATCTACTCGAATCTTATTTCTTTGGATGGAAAGAAACAAGTGAACAGGGAGGAAATGTGGAAAATGAAGCTATATTTGAAGATATGTAAAAGTGTGAGTACTTAACATAGAAGAAGTTCATTAGAAAGGAATTGAATATTAAATAGAATTTTTATATAACCAATTAATCCACCTATGCGTTGCACGGGTAGACAAAAATGGTAAAAATATATCTATTTAACACCTAAATTATGAGAACGTATTAATAGGTAGATCACATAAGTATGCCACCTAAATTATGGCGGACATCTTAATCAAAACTCACATATAAAATTTTATAGTCAACATGATCGCATCAAAACACGATAATTTGATAAAGGGAAAATAAAAGTAAAGCACATTTATCTTAATGAATGATAATTTTGCAAATTATTGAAAAATTGGAAAAATACTAATTTATATTAAAACAAATCTCTATATCTATCAATGTCACCATTGCTTCACTCAACCATGAAGCTCCTACCTTGAGAATTCAACTTTGGATTTTCACTTTCTTGATTCTTCATCCTTTTCTGCAACATTAGCAACAACATAAATATTCTCAGATTAAAAATATGAAAAGGGGAAAAAGGAATGTCAGGGTGACGCGGGAAAAGAATTATTGGTAGAGTCAAGTAATCAGTACAGAAACTTGTTAACTACAATCAAACATAATTTGAATTAGAATCTACTAACGAATTATTATTATACTATTAAAACAAACACTCACAGAGGCTTTTTACATATCAAAATAAAAGAAATTAAAAAATAAAAACATAAAAATGAGATAGTATTATTCTGCATCAAATTTTCAACTTATTTCAACTTGAAATAATACTATATGTTAACTTGTTCACAAAAGTTATCTTGCACAAACCGGTTGGCTTGAAATAATACTTTATATCAAGTTTTCTTTCCCTTCTTATTTTATTATTAAGAAAAATAATAGTCTTTTTTATCATAATATGATATTTTGGGCTATTGATATTATCAATTAAATCTCATGGTCTCTCGTTTACATTTATACATTTGAATAATTAAATGAAAAGGGGAAGAAGATCTAACTTTCATACGATAGCAATATAAAGCTCTAGATTAAATTGTCACAATAAGTTATTAAATGTATTATCCAGTAAAAAAAATAATTATTGGAGCTTGTCTGGCCATTTGACATATATTATGTAAATGAAAAGAAATTGAAAGAGTACCCAATCTTTAGAGCTTATAGGCTCTTTAACAATGATTTTGAAGTCTTTTCTTTTTTCTTTGTCGAGCCTTTTCGGAGTGCCTTCAACTTTGGCTACTCCATGCATCAAGGAAATTATGGTTCAAAGACCTTCGAATCATCATGGGATTTGCAAAAACCAAAAAAATTTTTATAAAATAATAGAGCGTACGTGTGTGAAATTTGAGGGGAAAATCGATGAATGATTAAAGAAAAAAAAAAGAAAAGTTACATGTGAAGAACCACAATCCAATTTATCGATTAAAACAATGATAGTTCTACTCTACTGATGAATGAAGATAATTTGAACGGGAAAAAAATAAATTGAAGCATTAGGGATTGAAGTAATCGAATCAATCATATATTCGATTAATTGAGATTTAGGGTAGTGGATAGAAGAATTATAGATTCAAAAGAGAAAAAGCAGAAGTTTGAGAAGGGAAAGTTGTAGACGAATATGGAATAAAAAAGTTAATCAAAAAAAACTTGCCATAAATAAAACCTTTACCGCAGAAAATATCACGGTGAGAGTGACCGCAGAACAAATGGGCGGGAAAAAAATAAAGGCACTTAAGTGCCTTTATATATTAATAAATGTTACAGGAAATGTTAAGGGCTAAAAGAAAATGAAACCCGAAAGGATGCTACTTAGCCGGTGGGTGGAGATTTTCCTCTTTTTTTCTTTCTAAATGAAATATGCTATGCTTTGATTTCACAAAAACTTACAATGTTTATGATGAATGTATTTTATGAAATTTCAAAGATTGACGTTTCTTAGAAAAGTTATGCGGATTTCTATGGGAAAAGTTATGTGGAGTTTTACGCAAACATGATACCATGATTTTTAGAGAAAATGTATATGGTTTATCATGCTTCACAATTTTTCGAGAAATGTTTGATTTGAAACATAATTTATGATGCATGAAAACCCCCAAATGTGTATCCAACGTTATGAATATACTGCTTACGGGCGAAGGGGCCTCTAGCTCAAGCTGACCAAATGAACGCCGCCCAGGCGAAGGGGCCTATGTGCTAGCTATGGCTTAAGCTGGTTGTTGTGCCGCCTAGGGCGAAGGGGTCATAAGGTACTTATGGCCCAAACTGATATCTACGCGCGTATGACTTGATATCATGATCATGAGATGTTGGATACTCTTTGGGGAAAAATTTATAATAATCTTGAAATGAAATGATTTTTATGAGGTTTTCTAGTAGATTTCACGATGATTATTAAGATCGGAAGAGCGTCGTGTAGGTGAATGATGTTCACGATGTTTTCTAATGAATTCTATGATGATTATGAAGTGAAATAATGTTCATGATATTTTCTAACATGTGATGATTCTATAAAGGTTGATGTTATGCTAGATTTATATTTAAAGTCATGAATTCCCAAATAAGTTTGAACATTTTGTTTAAGATGTTGCAAAAGTTACATTTCTACTTTCGAAAGCATGTTTATTTATAAAACTTCACTCACTGGGCTAGTTAGCTCATATGTTTTCAATATGATTTTTCTTCCAAGTAGCAATTGGAGTTTGGGCAACATCTTGTAGCTGAGCCTGCTATGTCAAGGATTCGGGCCACCACATAAAATTTATTATAGAGTTTGTTGTTATTGTGATTTATATCCCTTGACACGTTTAAATTTATTAGTATAAATTGGAAATTCTGAGTAAAACATACTTGGTTTAGTAAAATTTTTCAAACATGAAGTATTGTTACTGGTGGTGATAGGAATTATTACATTGTGAAGTGTATTTGGATTGATATTGGGTGTTATGCAGGTTGATTTTATTAACAAATTAGAGAATATGCTGTCAAAATTTTTCTAAAATAATTAGTATATCCACGAGCCTTGACAGTAAATTCTAACTTTTTAGTTGGAATTTATCGTCGGCGCACGTCACACTTTAAGTAAGTTAGAGGCACTTGGGGTGGGGTGTGTCAGTTTGGTATAAGAGCGAGGTTTTGGTATTTATATTGCATTATACTAGCATACTAATGTCGTAGATTTAGATAATCATGTAATGTAGTGGCAAGGCTCGCAGGTGGAGAGATGTTGCCCCAAACTTCCATTGCTTTCCATGAAGGTAATGATAAGAAAGATGATGAAATATATGATTTAGCCTATGATGATATGTAATTATTAAAAGTTCGCATGATATATGTGATGAATAAAGTTTAGAAAAGAGCATGCAATTGGGGCAGTTAGTAATGAAATATATTAACTCACGTCATCTTATAGAAGTTCTATAAACCATGCTATCCCTTCTTGTATGAAGAAATGCTTGATAGAATGAATTTATGAATATCATTTTAGAAACAAAGATACGACAAGTAAATGATGGCTATTAGAAGTGAAAAGAAAAAAAACTCCACAATGGATTTATGTTATTACCATTTTAGATAACATATGCCCCTGTTCTCAATTCTTCGTACAGCTTATCTTCATGACCATTCAGTACTTTGACGATATCTTGAAAACTGTAGATCATTATCTCAGATTAAGCAAATCCAGGCTTTCTTGATTCAAGCCTTTGAAATGTATTCCATTACAATGCTATCTTAAGCCACTAGAACCCCTAGATAATTCAATTTCCACTTTGTCTCCATGTTGCCAAATGTTGTCCTTCTTACCTCTTTAATCAAAAACATTGGTTAAAGTTTTATTACTAAATGAATTCGTCGGAAGCGTTATAAATTTCTTTTCACAACTTTTGTCAAAACTCGAGGGGCACGACTTGCCAATAAACTCTCTTTTATTCCTTAGGTGAAGTAGTGTTGTTTGTCGTCTTTAATTAGTTTAAAGTGTAAAGAACATGAAACACGATAAATAAAAGTCACTGTATATATATTAAAAACTGAACACAAGATTGGGAAACCCTTACAAGTAAAATTAGGATTCCCAATATTGTATCAAAACTTTTCACAAAAGCCAAGTTTTATTTAGTTACATTGGCTTCCATACACACACTTAATTAAATAAGAAACATAGGTCTATCCCTCATAATCTTGTCATGATACAAAAGATTGAGGGAAAAGACACAAAATATCTCGAACACATATGAGGTTCCCAAATACATAATAAACATGGGATCATCCTCATAATAAGCCCAAAGATCGATTTCTATTACATGCATAACTTGGCTTGCGTCATACGACATCCTCCATTCCTCGGCTTTTCTTTCAACAATTCTTCGATGGATCATCTATAAAAGAGTAGTCACATAAAAGGTGAATATAAAAATACCCCATGAGTAATGCATTCATTCGGTTTACCAAAGGTTTATAGAAATCATTTTATGCTCCAATCTTAATAACATTAAGATGCACAAACCTTTGAATGGTGAACACAATATAGGGCCCCAAATACTAGAAATTCCTACTACCCATGGCGCCTCGTTGCCTTACAAATACCAATATGGTAATGGCAATACAATAGATTCATAACAATTTCCGGTTTGCTTTTACCAGATTTCCAAACTTTCAATCCATAACGATTAACATGGATCAAATCAAAGCAAACAATACAAAATGGGTAGAGGGACTCTAGCACTTCTTATTCAAGAAATCATTTTAACAATAATCAAAACACATACCTTTTCTTGAAACTTATGCATGCAAATAAACCAAAGAAATGAATTACTCACCTTGCTTGTTTGAACCTTTGAAATGAAGACTTGTTACCAAATGGCAAAACACCCTCAAATCCTTGGTAAATCTAGGTAAAGTAATCTTTAGAATGTGGGTTTTATATGTATATGAACTAAGCCTTATTTGGAGAGACAAAATAGAGCTTTTGAAAGTCTTTTGTGAGTTTCCAAAACCATGCACAATTTATGGACGAATTTTTATTCTTGTTTTCTAAAGGCTTTGAGTTCCACCAATACAAAAACTCCCACTTGTCCATAGCAATGAGTTAAATTGGAGGGATAGGAATGCTTCTTAGTTAATCAAGGTGCCAAATGTGGGTCTTGGATTCAATTCATGTGGAAAGAAACCTATTGGATCCAAGTGTCTAAGATATATCCCTTTAACTCTTAGTAACTCCTTTACCTATTAAACTCGATAATTAAGTCCTTGAATTTCCGACTATACTAGTGAGACATCATATCATTACCTTAAGAATTTTTTCCGTCTCAAAATTTACTACCCAATTAAACTTAATCGTTCTTGTAACAAATTTCTATAACTGATGAGGAAATTGACATACATTCGAGTAATCGATAACTAAACAAAAATGTCTTCAAATTCATATAAAATGTCTCGACTAGACATTCACTTACGAGATTTATTCATTGATTACTTATAGTTGAATATCAAAATCAATTATTATTCCGAAGATATCACTATTAAAAGTAAAGGAATTTCACGGGATGTTACAGTAAAGAACTTACATAGATTTTGAACTTGAATTTGATTGTGGCAAAGTCATTCTTGAGAACCAGTGATGCTTTTGATATATTCTATGACCAAATTTTGATCATGTAAGACTAGATGTCCTACATGGTTCTCAGACACGATATTTAATGAAAAATTATACAGTCACTGCTATTCGAGCTTTTATTACATAATGTTACTTCAACTTATGTTATGTATAGAGATTCATCATTGTTATCATTAGAATACTCATGATTATTATCAGATTTATCATTACAAGTTGCCGTATCCCTATCACTTTGCAATTCAGTCCCTAAAGCTCTAAAATTGCAAAATTTCTTATCAAAGTTCCAGAAATTGTAATACAGTTGCTGCAGTTTCATATTCATATGAACTATTCTCTAAAAAGTTGTAATCAGCTTCTAAGTTCAGAAATGGTGCAATTGGTACTCAAGTTTCAGTTCAATACACAGTCATTCATTACATCGAATTTGAAGCACCTAAAGATTGAAGGAACAAAATAATAGATAAAACATCATTTCATTTGTTTAAAGCCATATGATTTGAAGATTAGATTCCTTAAGGGTGCCAGATATATTTTTATTTTCTTCATGTCCCTTAGAGCTTCAATTAAGCTAGGCAACATATTCATGACACGTCTTTTCTCCTATTTTAAACCACTCTATGTATGACATCCAATTGTTGGACAATGTTCTTCAGGAGCAGTTCCTTTCCATTATCTTGTATAGAAGCTCCAATTGTACAATTTGACGCACCAAATTCATTACTGATGTCTTTGATTCTTTGTATGAATTATAGATTCAAAGTTTCTATACAAACCGCCCAAATGGTCAAATTGGTTTGATTCCTTTCTAGTTTCATTTCGTATATAACTTGGAGAAGATCCCTAAGTTCCATGACATACGGCCATACATATTTAAATTTTCACATGTTCTCATTCCCTGATCGAAACTTTGATGTCTCCAAATTCTTTTCCAACAATATTGTGAATTTTATATACATGTCATCGTGTGGACTAGACCTGAACTTGTAACATAGGGGGAAATGCTTCTCCAGTTTCTTCCCCACCACTTGTTCTTATATAAGTGGTTTATTTCATTAGATCCCACCATATACTAGTTCTTCTCCCATTAAATTTGCCCAAAGTTGGCATCATCTTCTAGTACGTTTATCTATTTATTATTTTCAATTGCTTGTGACTCTAATCCTTCAAGTGAGCATAGAAACTTACTATTGTTGTTCTCCTATCCAGTCTCATGGAAGTATCCAGTTGTTTAGGTTTTCACTAATGTTGTCTTCACAAAACCTTGGCAAAAAATTCAAAAGTTAAAACATTCCAAATTACTTTAATCCTTCCCCGATTCATATGAATTCTTATCATTGATCATAAATAGGTCTAATGTCTCAGAACTATGAATAATTGTAAGAGTCTTAGTACTAGTATTACCCACAAACCTGTAACGAGAGGACACGAAGTCAATGTTTGTATATCACTGGAACCGTAGTATAAATATGAATTAAGAAAGTCAAATGATGACTGATTTTGAGTCACATTTGTTACTGATATTTTGGAAATACGATGCCACAATAGTTTACGACTTGAAGAGATGTCAAAGGTGACAACAAAGTGGACAACTTATATCCATGAGTTAAGTGAATTTAGCATGAGAATTATATAAATTTGGAAGGAAAGAGTGAGCTAGAAGAAAGTTACTATGATTAAAATTTCATTGTCAAGGCTTGTAAAGACTTTAGAGATATGATATCATGATTCATTACAAGATTAATCAACATTTGAAATGATTATAAGGAAAATGGCAGTAGGGGCAGTACATGCAGCGGAAAGATTACAAATGAAAAGAAGTTGAATATTATTACATATGGGTGAAGTAATTAAGTTAATGAATTATGCAAGTCACAGATGAAATTTGGAAGATGAAAGGCGGAAGAGTTAGTTTAGTAATTTCATTATCCAGACTTTATGAATGTTGATTTTCAAGGTCTTCCGATCTCTTTTGAAGGGGGTAAGATTGTGACGACCTGCTTTGCTATTTTTAAATTTCAAGCTTTACCCGTCAAAGTCAAAGGTGTAATAGTTAAGTCAATGTCAAATTTGGGCTAAGATGTATTAATTTAATTTTTGGGGTTACCATTTAAGTAATTAAATATGTTTGGGTTTATATGGAATCATATTATAAATTTGGAGTTTAAATGAAGTAAGGTATGAGGTTAGGGACCAACTTATAGCAAAGCAAAAAGTTAATGGACTTTATGTGCAAATTTCCTAATTATCTGGGCAATTCTTTTAATTTGGGCCATTTCTTCCAAACCCACAAAGAGAGAGCCGAGAAACAGAGAGGAAAACCGAGAGAGAGAGAGAGAGAGAGAGAGATATAGGGGTTCAGAAGATGATTGCTCAGGAAAAAAAAAGAAAGAGGGAAATTGGAAGAAGCTTGGGAGAAGGAGAAGTGGAACACAAGGGTTCAATCAAGTAAGTATTAATTGTTTCTAAGCTTTAATTTGTGTAAGGTTAAGTGAAAATTTTCATTTAGGGTTTATGAATTTCTTGATAAATTAACACTAAAACCTTGGCATAAGTTGTTTTGTATGGCATAGATTGTTTTCTCTGAGCTAAGGAATTGGGATTTTAGTTAATGTATGGAACATATAAGAAAATTGGTGTGTGTATATATACATATTGGTGTGGGTACAAATATATATCAAAAGAAGAATAGAAAAAAAAAAAGAAAAGAAAGCAAAAGAAATGTTTCTGCCAAAGTAGGCAAAAAAAAAAAAAAAAAGAGGAATCAGGAAGTGCAGGCAGCAGAAATTTTTTTTTAAAAAAAGGAGGAATAAAAGTTTGAAGAATCTTTGGAAAAAGGGGAGTACAAGAATCAAACCCAAGTACTACTTATCTTAAGCTTTAGTTTTTGTAAGTTTCAAGATGGAAATCTTGTCTAAGAGTTTATGGAATTTTTATGAATATGTAATGCTAGGTTATAATTTTACTTAATACATGTTTAGAGGCCTCAATCATTTTTTGTTATAAAATTTAAGGTTCTTGATGATATTATATTCTAATAGTGGCTAGTGTAAAGTTGAAATTTTATGTGGGAGAATAAGTTGAAAATTTTATATATAAGTTGATATTATGATTTATGAAATTGTGTTATGATAATTGAGAAAGTTGGTGAAGTTGAGAATAAATGTAAGTAATAGATGACTTAATATTTAAATGTAAATGTGGGAATTTGTTTAAGACTAAGAACTATTATTTAAAGGTTAAGAATTAATGTCACTTGTTGATTCTAGTGCGGATTTGAGACTTTAAAATGTTATATTAGTATAATCTTAAGATAGAATGAAGTCTAGAATAATTACAGAAAAATAGATAACTATATGTCTAAATGAACAAGGAAGGAAACTTGAAAGATCGGAAGAGGGGACTTGAAATCAAAAAGGGAGTTTCATGCTGATAAAGTTTGTGTGAACTGGAAGATCTTTAACTAGTAAATAAGTTAGAAAGAAGATAAAAAGAATTGAGCAAGGATAAGTAAAAGAATTGAGTTAAAATTTTAAATTAAGTCGTGGTTATGAATTAGTATCCTATAAAGTTTAAATGGTGTGAAATTATTCGTAGACATGAAAATGGAATTATATAAAGACTAGAAGAGAATTATGTAAAGTTAGTAAGTGAAATCAAAGTTTTAGAAGGAAGATTAAAGCTAAAAATTTATTAATAAATTATTACACAGGGCTTTGGAATGGAATACATTGTAATAGTTAGTTAAAAGAAGCTTTTGAAGTCTTTAATAGAAAAGGTGATATTAAGAGAGGATATAGATTGTGGTTAGCAATATGCTTAAGGAAAGATTTAGAAAAATATCTACTCGAATCTTATTTCTTTGGATGGAAAGAAACAAGTGAAAAGGAGGGAAATGTGGAAAATGAAACTATATTTGAAGATATGTAAAAGTGTGAGTACTTAAAATAAAAGAAGTTCATTAGAAAGGAATTGAATGTAAAATAGAATTTTTATATAATGCTACAGGAAATGTTAAGGGCTAAAAGGAAGTGAAACCCGAAAGGATGCTACTTAACCGGTGAGTGGAGATTTTCCTCTTCTTTTCTTTCTAAATGAAATATACTATGCTTTGATTTCACATAAACTTGCATTGTTTACGATGAATGTATTTTATGAAATTTCAAAGATTGATGTTTCTTAGAAAAGTTATGCGGATTTCTCTTGGAAAAGTTATGTGGAGTTTTATGCAAACATGGTGCCATGATTTTTAGAGAAAATGTATATGGTTTATCGTGCTTCACGATTTTTAGAGAAATGTTTGATTTAAAACATGATTTATGATGCATGAAAACCACAAAATGTGTATCCAACATTATGAATATGCCGCCTACGGGCGAAGAGGCCTCTGGCTCAAGCTAACCAAATGAACACCGCCAATGCGAAGAGGCCTATGTGCTAGCTATGACTCAAAATAGTTGTTGTGCCTGACACGCCCCACCTTTAGTATCTGTACTATACTAAAAATGTGACGTACGCCGACGATAAATTCTAACTAGAAGTTAGAATTCACTGCCTAGGCTCGTTTTCTTGTTAAAATTTACTAAAAATTTTGACAGCATCTCCTCTATTTTATGAATAAACTACCCTGCATGATAACAATTCCACCAAACCCATACTCCAGCACAACTCAAAACCCCAAACAACCACTACAACACACCAAGCCAAATATGTATGTTAACAAAATGAACTCTACATAGATGTATATACAAAAGTATATTAGCCTTAGTCTGTTCTTCTTGACATTCATAAACCTATCAACATATCAAAATGTCTTCCACCACATCAAAACACATTTCCTTATTACAATTCTAGTTGATCATGCCAACCTTGTCAAAGGCTCGTTTCCAGAATGGAGTTCCAGTGTTGCTCAAACTTCAGTTGATACCTGGAAGCGAAAACATTAAAAAAATATTTTCGTGAGCATTAACGCCCAGTGAGTGGAATATTAAGAAACCTTCATACTTTTAAATAAGACCATCTTTATCATTGTTATTTTCATCCAAGCAAATCATAAATAAATCATCCTTATTTATAAATCATTACAACGATAGAAACATCATGAATTTCACTTCATTTCAAGATTATCATGGAATTAACCCGAAAGAGTATCCCACATCACATAATCATGATATCAAGTCATACGCGCGTAGACAATCAGCTTGGGTCATAGGTACCTTATGACCCCTTCGCCCTAGGCGGCAAATTAAACAGCTTGAGCCATAGCTAGCACATAGGCCCCTTCGCCTGGGCGGCGTTCATTATTCAGCTTGAGCCATAGGCCCCTTCGCCCGTAGGCGGCATGATCATAAACATAGGATACAATTCGGGGAATTTCAAATCATGCACCTCGAAAGTTATTAACATCACATTCCAAATTTCATAAATTTCTTGAATAAGAGAAGAACTTTCAAAATATCTATAAAAACATTTTTTTTGTCATAAACTTCACATCATCACATATAATCGTGCATAATAAATTTCATTTACAAGAAATTGGAGAAAATTCCACTCACTGGCTATATATATGTGTGTGTAATTTACTTGGGTTGATAGGCCCTTACAATTTCTTCTGTGTCTCCTGAAATAAAACATGAGATCTATTTAATTAATAATCCATTTCCTTTACTCTTTCTTCAACTTTTCTTAACTTCATTTCCTTTATTTCTTTTTGACTACCTACTTCACATTTTCTAGTCCAATTAATGTGTCAATATGAGTTTCCTTTTAGACTACAACTTTCCTACTTATACTCATTGTCATTTATTTTGCTTGTAATTTAATTTACTAGTTTTAAATCTTGTAGTTAAACAAATTTTTATTAACATGAATTTTCTTTTAACAACATCAAATTTGTATGTTTTTTTTCCTCTCTATTCCATTAAGTCCCCAATATTTCTTTATTCTCTATTTTGACATATAATTATTTTATTTTATATTTATCTTAGATTTTATCCCATCTAAAACAAATTGTAATAATATCATATATTAAAGTATTAATTATCCACTAAAATAACGTTAATTATTCACCTTTTAACACTAACTCTTGGTCATTGACAATTTCCACATTTGCCATTAAATATTATGACATTCATTACTTACAGTCATTCTAAACTTCACTAGATTTCTCAACTACCATGATATGATGCTATTAAATCATAATACCAACTTATGTATAAAATTTCAACTCATTTCTTCACTTAAAATTTCATATTAATATTAGTTAGCCACCATAATTTCTTAATATAACACCAAGAAATTAAATTCCATAACCAAATATTGATTTAATGCCTACTAAAATAACAAATAACACTAATCATAAATCTTTAAACATTAGTTCTTAGGCTTAAATAAATTTCCACACTTATTATTAAATATTAAGTCATTAATTTCTTTCATTCATCCTTAACTTCAC